>JALNIE010000647.1:0-69375 GCA_026122505.1 Aldabrachelys gigantea
TAGCAATGTCAGGTCTTTGGGCTTAATTACTCAGGTTTAGCTATTTTCACCAATGGATTTCTGCCAAAAGCCCAGCAGTGAGTCCGAATAGCATTTGTCGGATGATTCCGGGAGGAATTGGAGCCACGCAGTCATTCGGAAGCAATTTCTCACCTTTAGCTATTTTCAAAGCGCATCTCGATAAATTTGCCAGTAGTGCGTCAGGGCCCTTAACCCCAGGGGCCCCGGAACCCCATTTCCAGGGGCCCTTCACCCCAGGGGCCCCACAACCCCATTTCCAGAGGGCCTTAAACACAGTGACCCCAAGACCACATTTTCAGGGGACCTTAAGCCCAGGGGCCCCAAAACCCCTTTACCAGCGGCCCTAAAATCCCAGGGGCCCCCAAACTCCATATCCAGGGGCCCCAAAACCCTAGGGCACTAAATCACCTTTTCCAGGGGCCCGTAATCTCATTAACCCCACAACCCCATTTCCAGGGGACCTTAAGCCCAGGAACCCCAAAACCCCTTTACCATAGGCCCTTAAGTCCCAAGGGTCCCCAAACCCCATTTCCAGGGGCCCCAAATCTCAGCGACCCCAAATTCCTTTTCCAGGGGCCCTTAGCATCGGAGACCCCAGAACTCCGTTTTCAGGGGGACCTTAACCCCAGGGGCCTAACAACCCCATTTGCACAGCCCCTTATCCCCAGGGACCCCTAAACCACATTTCCAGGGGCCCAGAAACCCACGGGCCCTGGAACCCCATTTCCAGGGGACCCTTACCCAAGGGGCCCGAAAACCCCATTTCCAGAGGCCCTTAACCACAGGGGCCACAAAACCCCATTTCCACGGGCCCTTAACCGCAGTGACCCCAAAACCCCATTTCCAGGGACACTAATGCCAGGGAAACCAAAAATCCCATTTCCAGGGGCTCTTAACCCCATTGGACCCCAAACCCCATATCCAGGCGCCCAGAACCCCTGGGGCCCCAAAACCCCATTTCCAGGGTCCCCTAATTTACGGGGCCCCAAAAACCCCATTTCGAGGGGCCCTTAACCCCAGGGGCCTCACAACCCCATTTCCAGGGGCCCTTAGCCCCAGGGACCCCCTAAACCACATTTCCAGGGGCCCACAAACCCACGGGCCCCGCAACCCCATTTCCAGAGGCTCTTAACCCCAGGGAACCCAAAACCCCATTTCCACGGGACCTTAAGCCCAGGGGCCCCAGAAACCCCAATACCATAGTCCCTTAAGTCCCAGGGGCCCCCAAACCCCATTTCCAGGGGCCCCAAAACTCAAGGGCACTAAATCCCCATTTCCCGGGGCCCGTAATCTCATTAAGCCCACAACCCCATTGCCAGGGGCCCCTAACCCCAGGGACCCCAAAACCCCATTTCCTGGGACCCTAATGTCAGGGAACCCAAAACTCCATTTCCACGGGCCCTTAAACCAAGGGGCCCCAAAAGACTCTTGGAAACACACTCCATATACCCTTCGGATGAACGGCTAGCCGTTTTTCGCTGGCAAATTGACCCAGATGCGCTGTGAACTCAGCTAAACACGAGAAATTCGTTCCGAAGGACTGCTTGGACCGAATTCCCTGTGCAGTCGTCCTACGAACGCTGTTCGGATTCGCTGCTTGGCTTTTGGCAGAAATTCATTCGGGAAAATAGCTAAACGTGAATTATTAACCCCAGATCACTGCAAGAACTGACGTTCTACGCAAGCAATCTCTAAATGCAATTCGGTTCCACTGCTGGTCATTGGACTGCGCTCCTTTTTTTCACAATTTTAGAAATATGAGACATTCATTCTAGTTCGCAGATCAGTACGAATGTCACTGCAATTCTTCTGCAAATGTCATCATTTCACCCCTTCAAATTTGATAGAGAGCCTTTCGCAATTATTGTGACCCAATCATGTCGGTACTTTCCGAGGCAAGACTTAGTTGTGCATGAAGGTAATCTTTCTAAATGGTCTGCATGGGAGTCTCTTGGCTTCTAAAGGACTATAGCAAGAGAAATCTGTGTTTAGTCATGATCAGGAATGGATGATTCGCATTTTTCACCGAAACAGCTCCCCAAAATCTCAAGCAGTGAAATCATGGCATTTGAAGGGGAATTGCATGTGAAATTCCTGCTTATCTGTGCACGACTGTCTCGTGTTTATCAATTTTCACAAAGGGAGCGATGTCAAATGACCGGCAGGGCACCGAATAGCATGTCATTTTGCGCAGTGATTTGGGCTTAATTTTCAGGTTTGCCTATTTTCACGAATGAATTTCTGCCAAAAGCTCAGCAGTGGATCCGCATAGCAGTTGTCGGATGATTCCAGGAGGAATTCGTGCCAGGCAGTCCTTCGGAACGAATGTTCTACACTTGGCTGTTTTCATAGCGCATCTGGGAAAATTTGCTAGCAGTGCATTAGGAGCTCCCATAAAGGGCCAGCCTTTCATCCGAAGAGTCTTTGAAGTCTGTTTCCAAGAGAAATTCGTGCCTAACTGTGGTTTGCAATGAATGGTTCTTGTTTAGCCAGCTGCATGAAGAAAATCTTTCTAAATGGTCTGCATGGGATTCTGTGAGCTTCCGATGGACTATTCCAAGAGAAATCCGTGTTTGGCCATGATCAGGAATGAATGATTCGCATTTCTCTCCCAAACAGCTCCCCAAAATCTCAAGCAATGAAATCATGGCATTTGAAGGGGAATTGCATGTCAAATTCCTGCTTATCTGTGCACTAGAAGTAAATGACCATCTCTGCATCCGAATGGCATTTAGAGATTCGTTCCGTAGCAATGTCAGGTCTTTGGGCTTAATTACTCAGGTTTAGCTATTTTCACCAATGGATTTCTGCCAAAAGCCCAGCAGTGAGTCCGAATAGCATTTGTCGGATGATTCCGGGAGGAATTGGAGCCACGCAGTCATTCGGAAGCAATTTCTCACCTTTAGCTATTTTCAAAGCGCATCTCGATAAATTTGCCAGTAGTGCGTCAGGGCCCTTAACCCCAGGGGCCCCGGAACCCCATTTCCAGGGGCCCTTCACCCCAGGGGCCCCACAACCCCATTTCCAGAGGGCCTTAAACACAGTGACCCCAAGACCACATTTTCAGGGGACCTTAAGCCCAGGGGCCCCAAAACCCCTTTACCAGCGGCCCTAAAATCCCAGGGGCCCCCAAACTCCATATCCAGGGGCCCCAAAACCCTAGGGCACTAAATCACCTTTTCCAGGGGCCCGTAATCTCATTAACCCCACAACCCCATTTCCAGGGGACCTTAAGCCCAGGAACCCCAAAACCCCTTTACCATAGGCCCTTAAGTCCCAAGGGTCCCCAAACCCCATTTCCAGGGGCCCCAAATCTCAGCGACCCCAAATTCCTTTTCCAGGGGCCCTTAGCATCGGAGACCCCAGAACTCAATTTTCAGGGGACCTTAACCCCAGGGGCCTAACAACCCCATTTGCACAGCCCCTTATCCCCAGGGACCCCTAAACCACATTTCCAGGGGCCCAGAAACCCACGGGCCCTGGAACCCCATTTCCAGGGGACCCTTACCCAAGGGGCCCGAAAACCCCATTTCCAGAGGCCCTTAACCACAGGGGCCACAAAACCCCATTTCCACGGGCCCTTAACCGCAGTGACCCCAAAACCCCATTTCCAGGGACACTAATGCCAGGGAAACCAAAAATCCCATTTCCAGGGGCTCTTAACCCCATTGGACCCCAAACCCCATATCCAGGCGCCCAGAACCCCTGGGGCCCCAAAACCCCATTTCCAGGGTCCCCTAATTTACGGGGCCCCAAAAACCCCATTTCCAGGGGCCCTTAACCCCAGGGGCCTCACAACCCCATTTCCAGGGGCCCTTAGCCACAGGGACCCCCTAAATCACATTTCCAGGGGCCCACAAACCCACGGGCCCCGCAACCCCATTTCCAGAGGCTCTTAACCCCAGGGAACCCAAAACCCCATTTCCACGGGACCTTAAGCCCAGGGGCCCCAGAAACCCCAATACCATAGTCCCTTAAGTCCCAGGGGCCCCCAAACCCCATTTCCAGGGGCCCCAAAACTCAAGGGCACTAAATCCCCATTTCCCGGGGCCCGTAATCTCATTAAGCCCACAACCCCATTGCCAGGGGCCCCTAACCCCAGGGACCTCAAAACCCCATTTCCTGGGACCCTAATGTCAGGGAACCCAAAACTCCATTTCCACGGGCCCTTAAACCAAGGGGCCCCAAAAGACTCTTGGAAACACACTCCATATACCCTTCGGATGAACGGCTAGCCGTTTTTCGCTGGCAAATTGACCCAGATGCGCTGTGAACTCAGCTAAACACGAGAAATTCGTTCCGAAGGACTGCTTGGACCGAATTCCCTGTGCAGTCGTCCTACGAACGCTGTTCGGATTCGCTGCTTGGCTTTTGGCAGAAATTCATTCGGGAAAATAGCTAAACGTGAATTATTAACCCCAGATCACTGCAAGAACTGACGTTCTACGCAAGCAATCTCTAAATGCAATTCGGTTCCACTGCTGGTCATTGGACTGCGCTCCTTTTTTTCACAATTTTAGAAATATGAGACATTCATTCTAGTTCGCAGATCAGTACGAATGTCACTGCAATTCTTCTGCAAATGTCATCATTTCACCCCTTCAAATTTGATAGAGAGCCTTTCGCAATTATTGTGACCCAATCATGTCGGTACTTTCCGAGGCAAGACTTAGTTGTGCATGAAGGTAATCTTTCTAAATGGTCTGCATGGGAGTCTCTTGGCTTCTAAAGGACTATAGCAAGAGAAATCTGTGTTTAGTCATGATCAGGAATGGATGATTCGCTTTTTTCACTGAAACAGCTCCCCAAAATCTCAAGCAGTGAAATCATGGCATTTGAAGGGGAATTGCATGTGAAATTCCTGCTTATCTGTGCACGACTGTCTCGTGTTTATCAATTTTCACAAAGGGAGCGATGTCAAATGACCGGCAGGGCACCGAATAGCATGTCATTTTGCGCAGTGATTTGGGCTTAATTTTCAGGTTTGCCTATTTTCACGAATGAATTTCTGCCAAAAGCTCAGCAGTGGATCCGCATAGCAGTTGTCGGATGATTCCAGGAGGAATTCGTGCCAGGCAGTCCTTCGGAACGAATGTTCTACACTTGGCTGTTTTCATAGCGCATCTGGGAAAATTTGCTAGCAGTGCATTAGGAGCTCCCATAAAGGGCCAGCCTTTCATCCGAAGAGTCTTTGAAGTCTGTTTCCAAGAGAAATTCGTGCCTAACTGTGGTTTGCAATGAATGGTTCTTGTTTAGCCAGCTGCATGAAGAAAATCTTTCTAAATGGTCTGCATGGGATTCTGTGAGCTTCCGATGGACTATTCCAAGAGAAATCCGTGTTTGGCCATGATCAGGAATGAATGATTCGCATTTTTCTCCCAAACAGCTCCCCAAAATCTCAAGCAGTGAAATCATGGCATTTGAAGGGGAATTGCATGTCAAATTCCTGCTTATCTGTGCACTAGAAGTAAATGACCATCTCTTCATCCGAACAGCATTTAGAAATTCGTTCCGTAGCAATGTCAGGTCTTTGGGCTTAATTACTCAGGTTTAGCTATTTTCACCAATGGATTTCTGCCAAAAGCCCAGCAGTGAGTCCGAATAGCATTTGTCGGATGATTCCGGGAGGAATTGGAGCCACGCAGTCCTTCGGAAGCAATTTCTCACCTTTAGCTATTTTCAAAGCGCATCTCGGTAAATTTGCCAGTAGTGCGTCAGGGCCCTTAACCCCAGGGGCCCCGGAACCCCATTTCCAGGGGCCCTTCACCCCAGGGGCCCCACAACCCCATTTCCAGAGGCCCTTAACCCTAGGGACCCCAAAACCCCATTTCCAGGGGCCCCTAATTTCAGGGGCCCCTAAAACCCCATTTCCAGGGGACCTTAAGCCCAGGGGCCCCAAAACCCCAATACCATAGGCCCTTAAGTCCCAGGTGCCTCCAAACCCCATTTCCAGGGGCCCCAAAACCCAAGGGCACTAAATCCCCTTTTCCAGGGGCCCGTAATCTCATTAAGCCCACAACCGCATTTCCAGGCGCCCAGAACCCGTGGGGTCCCAAAACCCCATTTCCAGGGATCCTTAACCCCAGGGGCCCCAAAACCCCATTTCCAGGGGCCCCAAATCTCAGGGACCCAAAATTCCTTTTCCAGGGGCCCTTAACATCGGAGACCCCAAAACTCCATTTCCAGGGGACCTAACCCCAGGGGCCCCAAAACCTCATTGCCAGGGGCCCCTAACCCCAGGGACCCCAAAACCCCATTTCCTGGGACCCTAATGTCAGGGAACCCAAAACTCCATTTCCACGGGCCCTTAAACCAAGGGGCCCCAAAAGACTCTTGGAAACACACTCCATATACCCTTCGGATGAACGGCTAGCCGTTTTTCGCTGGCAAATTGACCCAGATGCGCTGTGAACTCAGCTAAACACGAGAAATTCGTTCCGAAGGACTGCTTGGACCGAATTCCCTGTGAAGTCGTCCCACGAACGCTGTTCGGATTCGCTGCTTGGCTTTTGGCAGAAATTCATTCGGGAAAATAGCTAAACGTGAATTATTAACCCCAGATCACTGCAAGAACTGACGTTCTACGCAAGCAATCTCTAAATGCAATTCGGTTCCACTGCTTGTCATTGGACTGCGCTCCTTTTTTTCACAATTTTAGAAATATGAGACATTCATTCTAGTTCGCAGATCAGTACCAATGTCACTGCAATTCTTCTGCAAATGTCATCATTTCACCCCTTCAAATTTGATAGAGAGCCTTTCGCAATTATTGTGACCCAATCATGTCGGTACTTTCCGAGGCAAGACTTAGTTGTGCATGAAGGGAATCTTTCTAAATGGTCTGCATGGGAGTCTATTGGCTTCTAATGGACTATAGCAAGAGAAATCTGTGTTTAGCCATAATCAGGAACGGATGATTCGCATTGTTCACCGAAACAGCTCCCCAAAATCTCAAGCAGTGAAATCATGGCATTTGAAGGGGAATTGCATGTGAAATTCCTGCTTATCTGTGCACGACTGTCTCGTGTTTATCAATTTTCACAAAGGGAGCGATGTCAAATGACCGGCAGGGCACCGAATAGCATGTCATTTTGCGCAGTGATTTGGGCTTAATTTTCAGGTTTGCCTATTTTCACGAATGAATTTCTGCCAAAAGCTCAGCAGTGGATCCGCATAGCAGTTGTCGGATGATTCCAGGAGGAATTCGTGCCAGGCAGTCCTTCGGAACGAATGTTCTACACTTGGCTGTTTTCATAGCGCATCTGGGAAAATTTGCTAGCAGTGCATTAGGAGCTCCCATAAAGGGCCAGCCTTTCATCCGAAGAGTCTTTGAAGTCTGTTTCCAAGAGAAATTCGTGCCTAACTGTGGTTTGCAATGAATGGTTCTTGTTTAGCCAGCTGCATGAAGAAAATCTTTCTAAATGGTCTGCATGGGATTCTGTGAGCTTCCGATGGACTATTCCAAGAGAAATCCGTGTTTGGCCATGATCAGGAATGAATGATTTGCATTTTTCTCCCAAACAGCTCCCCAAAATCTCAAGCAGTGAAATCATGGCATTTGAAGGGGAATTGCATGTCAAATTCCTGCTTATCTGTGCACTAGAAGTAAATGACCATCTCTGCATCCGAATGGCATTTAGAGATTCGTTCCGTAGCAATGTCAGGTCTTTGGGCTTAATTACTCAGGTTTAGCTATTTTCACCAATGGATTTCTGCCAAAAGCCCAGCAGTGAGTCCGAATAGCATTTGTCGGATGATTCCGGGAGGAATTGGAGCCACGCAGTCCTTCGGAAGCAATTTCTCACCTTTAGTTATTTTCAAAGCGCATCTCGGTAAATTTGCCAGTAGTGCGTCAGGGCCCTTAACCCCAGCGGCCCCGGAACCCCATTTCCAGGGGCCCTTCACCCCAGGGGCCCCACAACCCCGTTTCCAGGGGCCCCAAATCTCAGCGACCCCAAATTCCTTTTCCAGGGTCCCTTAGCATCGGAGACCCTAGATCTCCATTTTCAGGGGACCTTAACCCCAGGGGCCTCACAACCTCATTTCCAGAGCCCCTTATCCCCAGGGTACCCCTAAACCACATTTCCAGGGGCCCAGAAACCCACGGGCAACGGAGCCCCATTCCAGAGGCTCTTAACCCCAGGGACCACAAAACCACATTTCCTGCGGCCCCTACTGTCAGGGAACCCAAAACCCCATTTCCAGTGACCCCTAATCTCAGGGACCCCAAAACCCCGTTTCCAGGGGCCCTTCACCCCAGGGGTCCCACAACCCCATTTCCAGAGGCCCTAAACCCCAGGGGCCCCAAAACCCCATTTCCAGGGGCCCTTCACCCCAGGGGCCCCAAAACCCCATTTCCAGAGGGCCTTAAACACAGTGACCCCAAGACCACATTTTCAGGGGACCTTAAGCCCAAGGGCCCCAAAACCCCTTTACCAGAGGCCCTAAAATCCCAGGGGCCCCCAAACTCCATATCCAGGGGCCCCAAAACCCTAGGGCACTGAATCACCTTTTCCAGGGGCCCGTAATCTCATTAACCCCACAACCCCATTTCCAGGGGACCTTAAACCCAGGAACCCCAAAACCCCTTTACCATAGGCCCTTAAGTCCCAAGGGTCCCCAAACCCCATTTCCAGGGTCCCCAAATCTCAGCGACCCCAAATTCCTTTTCCAGGGGCCCTTAGCATCGGAGACCCCAGAACTCCATTTTCAGGGGACCTTAACCCCAGGGGCCTCACAACCCCATTTGCACAGCCCCTTATCCCCAGGGACCCCTAAACCACATTTCCAGGGGCCCAGAAACCCACGGGCCCTGGAACCCCATTTCCAGGGGACCTTTACCCCAGTGGCCCCAAAACCCCATTTCCAGAGGCCCTTAACCACAGGGGCCCCAAAACCCCATTTCCACGGGCCCTTAACCGCAGTGACCCCAAAACCCCATTTCCTGGGACACTAATGCCAGGGAACCCAAAAATCCCATTTCCAGGGGCTCTTAACCCCATTGGACCCCAAACCCCATATCCAGGCGCCCAGAACCCCTGGGGCCCCAAAACCCCATTTCCAGGGTCCCCTAATTTACGGGGCCCCAAAAACCCCATTTCGAGGGGCCCTTAACCCCAGGGGCCTCACAACCCCATTTCCAGGGGCCCTTAGCCCCAGGGACCCCCTAAACCACATTTCCAGGGGCCCACAAACCCACGGGCCCCGCAACCCCATTTCCAGAGGCTCTTAACCCCAGGGAACCCAAAACCCCATTTCCACGGGACCTTAAGCCCAGGGGCCCCAGAAACCCCAATACCATAGTCCCTTAAGTCCCAGGGGCCCCCAAACCCCATTTCCAGGGGCCCCAAAACTCAAGGGCACTAAATCCCCATTTCCCGGGGCCCGTAATCTCATTAAGCCCACAACCCCATTGCCAGGGGCCCCTAACCCCAGGGGCTCCAAAACCCCATTTCCTGGGACCCTAATGTCAGGGAACCCAAAACTCTATTTCCACGGGCCCTTAAACCAAGGGGCCCCAAAAGACTCTTGGAAACACACTCCATATACCCTCCGGATGAACGGCTAGCCGTTTTTCGCTGGCAAATTGACCCAGATGCGCTGTGAACTCAGTTAAACACGAGAAATTCGTTCCGAAGGACTGCTTGGACCGAATTCCCTGTGAAGTCGTCCTACGAACGCTGTTCGGATTCGCTGCTTGGCTTTTGGCAGAAATTCATTCGGGAAAATAGCTAAACGTGAATTATTAACCCCAGATGACTGCAAGAACTGACGTTCTACGCAACCAATCTCTAAATGCAATTCGGTTCCACTGCTGGTATTGGACTGCGCTCCTTTTTTTCACAATTTTAGAAATATGAGACATTCATTCTAGTTCGCAGATCAGTACCAATGTCACTGCAATTCTTCTGCAAATGTCATCATTTCACCCCTTCAAATTTGATAGAGAGCCTTTCGCAATTATTGTGACCCAATCATGTCGGTACTTTCCGAGGCAAGGCTTAGTTGTGCATGAAGGGAATCTTTCTAAATGGTCTGCATGGGAGTCTATTGGCTTCTAATGGACTATAGCAAGAGAAATCTGTGTTTAGCCATTATCAGGAATGGATGATTCGCATTTTTCACCGAAACAGCTCCCCAAAATCTCAAGCAGTGAAATCATGGCATTTGAAGGGGAATTGCATGTGAAATTCCTGCTTATCTGTGCACGACTGTCTCGTGTTTATCAATGTTCACAAAGGGAGCGATGTCAAATGACCGGCAGGGCACCGAATAGCATGTCATTTTGCGCAGTGATTTGGGCTTAATTACTCAGGTTTGCCTATTTTCACGAATGAATTTCTGCCAAAAGCTCAGCAGTGGATCCGCATAGCATTTGTCGTTTGATTCCAGGAGGAATTCGTGCCAGGCAGTCCTTCGGAACGAATGTTCTACACTTGGCTGTTTTCATAGCGCATCTAGGAAAATTTGCTAGCAGTGCATTAGGAGCTCCCATAAAGGGCCAGCCTTTCATCCGAAGAGTCTTTGAAGTCTGTTTCCAAGAGAAATTCGTGCCTAACTGTGGTTTGCAATGAATGGTTCTTGTTTAGCCAGCTGCATGAAGAAAATCTTTCTAAATGGTCTGCATGGGATTCTGTGAGCTTCCGATGGACTATTCCAAGAGAAATCCGTGTTTGGCCATGATCAGGAATGAATGATTCGCATTTTTCTCCCAAACAGCTCCCCAAAATCTCAAGCAGTGAAATCATGGCATTTGAAGGGGAATTGCATGTCAAATTCCTGCTTATCTGTGCACTAGAAGTAAATGACCATCTCTGCATCCGAATAGCATTTAGAGATTCGTTCCGTAGCAATGTCAGGTCTTTGGGCTTAATTACTCAGGTTTAGCTATTTTCACCAATGGATTTCTGCCAAAAGCCCAGCAGTGAGTCCGAATAGCATTTGTGGGATCATTTGGGAGGAATTGGAGCCACGCAGTCCTTCGGAAGCAATTTCTCACCTTTAGCTATTTTCAAAGGGCATCTCGGAATTTTGCCAGTAGTGCGTCAGGGCCCTTAACCCCAGGGGCCCCGGAACCCCTATTTCCAGGGGCCCTTCACCCCAGGGGCCCCACAACCTCATTTCCAGGGGCCCCAAATCTCAGCGACCCCAAAATTCCTTTTCCAGGGTCCCTTAGCATCGGAGACCCTACAACTCCATTTCCAGGGTCCCTTATCTCCAGGGGCCTCACAACCCCCATTTCCAGGGGCCCTTAACCCAGGGACCCCCTAAACCACATTTCCAGGGGCCCAGAAACCCACGGGGCCCCGCAACCCCATTTCCACAGGCCCTTAACCTCAGTGACCCCAAAACCCCATTTCCAGGGTCCCCTAATTTACGGGCCCCAAAAACCCCATTTCCAGGGGCCCTTAACCCCAGGGGCCTCACAACCCCATTTCCTGGGGCCCTTAACCCCAGGGACCCCCTAAACCACATTTCCAGGGGCCCAGAAACCCACGGGCCCCGCAACCCCAATTCCAGAGGCTCTTAACCCCAGGTTACCCAAAACCCCATTTCCACGGGACCTTAAGCCCAGGGGCCCCAGAAACCCCAATACCATAGTCCCTTAAGTCCCAGGGGCCCGCAAACCCCATTTCCAGGGGCCCCAAAACCCAAGGGCACTAAATCCCCATTTCCCGGGGCCCGTAATCTCATTAAGCCCACAACCCCATTGCCAGGGGCCCCTAACCCCAGGGACCCCAAAATCCCATTTCCTGGGACCCTAATATCAGGGAACCCAAAACTCCATTTCCACTGGCCCTTAAACCAAGGGGCCCCAAAAGACTCTTGGAAACACACTCCATATACCCTTCGGATGAACGGCTGGCCGTTTTTCGCTGGCAAATTGACCCAGATGCGCTGTGAACTCAGCTAAACACGAGAAATTCGTTCCGAAGGACTGCTTGGACCGAATTCCCTGTGAAGTCGTCCCACGAACGCTGTTCGGATTCGCTGCTTGGCTTTTGGCAGAAATTCATTCGGGAAAATAGCTAAACGTGAACTATTAACCCCAGATCACTGCAAGAACTGACGTTCTACGCAAGCAATCTCTAAATGCAATTCGGTTCCACTGCTGGTCATTGGACTGCGCTCCTTTTTTTCACAATTTTAGAAATATGAGACATTCATTCTAGTTCGCAGATCAGTACCAATGTCACTGCAATTCTTCTGCAAATGTCATCATTTCACCCCTTCAAATTTGATAGAGAGCCTTTCGCAATTATTCTGACCCAATCATGTCGGTACTTTCCGAGGCAAGGCTTAGTTGTGCATGAAGGGAATCTTTCTAAATGGTCTGCATGGGAGTCTATTGGCTTCTAATGGACTATAGCAAGAGAAATCTGTGTTTAGCCATTATCAGGAATGGATGATTCGCATTGTTCACCGAAACAGCTCCCCAAAATCTCAAGCAGTGAAATCATGGCATTTGAAGGGGAATTGCATGTGAAATTCCTGCTTATCTGTGCACGACTGTCTCGTGTTTATCAATTTTCACAAAGGGAGCGATGTCAAATGACCGGCAGGGCACCGAATAGCATGTCATTTTGCGCAGTGATTTGGGCTTAATTTTCAGGTTTGCCTATTTTCACGAATGAATTTCTGCCAAAAGCTCAGCAGTGGATCCGCATAGCAGTTGTCGGATGATTCCAGGAGGAATTCGTGCCAGGCAGTCCTTCGGAACGAATGTTCTACACTTGGCTGTTTTCATAGCGCATCTGGGAAAATTTGCTAGCAGTGCATTAGGAGCTCCCATAAAGGGCCAGCCTTTCATCCGAAGAGTCTTTGAAGTCTGTTTCCAAGAGAAATTCGTGCCTAACTGTGGTTTGCAATGAATGGTTCTTGTTTAGCCAGCTGCATGAAGAAAATCTTTCTAAATGGTCTGCATGGGATTCTGTGAGCTTCCGATGGACTATTCCAAGAGAAATCCGTGTTTGGCCATGATCAGGAATGGATTATTCGCATTTTTCTCCCAAACAGCTCCCCAAAATCTCAAGCAGTGAAATCATGGCATTTGAAGGGGAATTGCATGTGAAATTCCTGCTTATCTGTGCACTAGAAGTAAATGACCATCTCTGCATCCGAATGGCATTTAGAGATTCGTTCCGTAGCAATGTCAGGTCTTTGGGCTTAATTACTCAGGTTTAGCTATTTTCACCAATGGATTTCTGCCAAAAGCCCAGCAGTGAGTCCGAATAGCATTTGTCGGATGATTCCAGGAGGAATTGGAGCCACGCAGTCCTTCGGAAGCAATTTCTCACCTTTAGCTATTTTCAAAGCGCATCTCGGTAAATTTGCCAGTAGTGCGTCAGGGCCCTTAACCCCAGCGGCCCCGGAACCCCATTTCCAGGGGCCCTTCACCCCAGGGGCCCCACAACCCCGTTTCCAGGGGCCCCAAATCTCAGCGACCCCAAATTCCTTTTCCAGGGTCCCTTAGCATCGGAGACCCTAGATCTCCATTTTCAGGGGACCTTAACCCCAGGGGCCTCACAACCTCATTTCCAGAGCCCCTTATCCCCAGGGTACCCCTAAACCACATTTCCAGGGGCCCAGAAACCCACGGGCAACGGAGCCCCATTCCAGAGGCTCTTAACCCCAGGGACCACAAAACCACATTTCCTGCGGCCCCTACTGTCAGGGAACCCAAAACCCCATTTCCAGTGACCCCTAATCTCAGGGACCCCAAAACCCCGTTTCCAGGGGCCCTTAACCCGAGGGACCCCATCCCCCATTTCCTGCGGCCCCTAATGTCACGGAATCCAAAACCCCATTTCCAGTGACCCCTAATCTCAGGGACCCCAAAACCCCGTTTCCAGGGGCCCTTCACCCCAGGGGTCCCACAACCCCATTTCCAGAGGCCCTAAACCCCAGGGGCCCCAAAACCCCATTTCCAGGGGCCCTTCACCCCAGGGGCCCCAAAACCCCATTTCCAGAGGGCCTTAAACACAGTGACCCCAAGACCACATTTTCAGGGGACCTTAAGCCCAAGGGCCCCAAAACCCCTTTACCAGAGGCCCTAAAATCCCAGGGGCCCCCAAACTCCATATCCAGGGGCCCCAAAACCCTAGGGCACTGAATCACCTTTTCCAGGGGCCCGTAATCTCATTAACCCCACAACCCCATTTCCAGGGGACCTTAAACCCAGGAACCCCAAAACCCCTTTACCATAGGCCCTTAAGTCCCAAGGGTCCCCAAACCCCATTTCCAGGGGCCCCAAATCTCAGCGACCCCAAATTCCTTTTCCAGGGGCCCTTAGCATCGGAGACCCCAGAACTCCATTTTCAGGGGACCTTAACCCCAGGGGCCTCACAACCCCATTTGCACAGCCCCTTATCCCCAGGGACCCCTAAACCACATTTCCAGGGGCCCAGAAACCCACGGGCCCTGGAACCCCATTTCCAGGGGACCTTTACCCCAGTGGCCCCAAAACCCCATTTCCAGAGGCCCTTAACCACAGGGGCCCCAAAACCCCATTTCCACGGGCCCTTAACCGCAGTGACCCCAAAACCCCATTTCCTGGGACACTAATGCCAGGGAACCCAAAAATCCCATTTCCAGGGGCTCTTAACCCCATTGGACCCCAAACCCCATATCCAGGCGCCCAGAACCCCTGAGGCCCCAAAACCCCATTTCCAGGGTCCCCTAATTTACGGGGCCCCAAAAACCCCATTTCCAGGGGCCCTTAACCCCAGGGGCCTCACAACCCCATTTCCAGGGGCCCTTAGCCCCAGGGACCCCCTAAACCACATTTCCAGGGGCCCAGAAACCCACGGGCCCCGCAACCCCATTTCCAGAGGCTCTTAACCCCAGGGAATCCAAAACCCCATTTCCACGGGACCTTAAGGCCAGGGGCCCCAGAAACCCCAATACCATAGTCCCTTAAGTCCCAGGGGCCCCCAAACCCCATTTCCAGGGGCCCCAAAACTCAAGGGCACTAAATCCCCATTTCCCGGGGCCCGTAATCTCATTAAGCCCACAACCCCATTGCCAGGGGCCCCTAACCCCAGGGACCCCAAAACCCCATTTCCTGGGACCCTAATGTCAGGGAACCCAAAACTCCATTTCCACGGGCCCTTAAACCAAGGGGCCCCAAAAGACTCTTGGAAACACACTCCATATACCCTTCGGATGAACGGCTAGCCGTTTTTCGCTGGCAAATTGACCCAGATGCGCTGTGAACTCAGCTAAACACGAGAAATTCGTTCCGAAGGACTGCTTGGACCGAATTCCCTGTGCAGTCGTCCTACGAACGCTGTTCGGATTCGCTGCTTGGCTTTTGGCAGAAATTCATTCGGGAAAATAGCTAAACGTGAATTATTAACCCCAGATCACTGCAAGAACTGACGTTCTACGCAAGCAATCTCTAAATGCAATTCGGTTCCACTGCTGGTCATTGGACTGCGCTCCTTTTTTTCACAATTTTAGAAATATGAGACATTCATTCTAGTTCGCAGATCAGTACCAATGTCACTGCAATTCTTCTGCAAATGTCATCATTTCACCCCTTCAAATTTGATAGAGAGCCTTTCGCAATTATTGTGACCCAATCATGTCGGTACTTTCCGAGGCAAGACTTAGTTGTGCATGAAGGTAATCTTTCTAAATGGTCTGCATGGGAGTCTCTTGGCTTCTAAAGGACTATAGCAAGAGAAATCTGTGTTTAGTCATGATCAGGAATGGATGATTCGCATTTTTCACCGAAACAGCTCCCCAAAATCTCAAGCAGTGAAATCATGGCATTTGAAGGGGAATTGCATGTGAAATTCCTGCTTATCTGTGCACGACTGTCTCGTGTTTATCAATTTTCACAAAGGGAGCGATGTCAAATGACCGGCAGGGCACCGAATAGCATGTCATTTTGCGCAGTGATTTGGGCTTAATTTTCAGGTTTGCCTATTTTCACGAATGAATTTCTGCCAAAAGCTCAGCAGTGGATCCGCATAGCAGTTGTCGGATGATTCCAGGAGGAATTCGTGCCAGGCAGTCCTTCGGAACGAATGTTCTACACTTGGCTGTTTTCATAGCGCATCTGGGAAAATTTGCTAGCAGTGCATTAGGAGCTCCCATAAAGGGCCAGCCTTTCATCCGAAGAGTCTTTGAAGTCTGTTTCCAAGAGAAATTCGTGCCTAACTGTGGTTTGCAATGAATGGTTCTTGTTTAGCCAGCTGCATGAAGAAAATCTTTCTAAATGGTCTGCATGGGATTCTGTGAGCTTCCGATGGACTATTCCAAGAGAAATCCGTGTTTGGCCATGATCAGGAATGAATGATTCGCATTTTTCTCCCAAACAGCTCCCCAAAATCTCAAGCAGTGAAATCATGGCATTTGAAGGGGAATTGCATGTCAAATTCCTGCTTATCTGTGCACTAGAAGTAAATGACCATCTCAGCATCCGAATGGCATTTAGAGATTCGTTCCGTAGCAATGTCAGGTCTTTGGGCTTAATTACTCAGGTTTAGCTATTTTCACCAATGGATTTCTGCCAAAAGCCCAGCAGTGAGTCCGAATAGCATTTGTCGGATGATTCCGGGAGGAATTGGAGCCACGCAGTCCTTCGGAAGCAATTTCTCACCTTTAGCTATTTTCAAAGCGCATCTCGGTAAATTTGCCAGTAGTGCGTCAGGGCCCTTAACCCCAGGGGCCCCGGAACCCCATTTCCAGGGGCCCTTCACCCCAGGGGCCCCACAACCTCATTTCCAGGGGCCCCAAATCTCAGCGACCCCAAATTCCTTTTCCAGGGTCCCTTAGCATCGGAGACCCTACAACTCCATTTCCAGGGTCCCTTATCTCCAGGGGCCTCACAACCCCATTTCCAGGGGCCCTTAACCCCAGGGACCCCCTAAACCACATTTCCAGGGGCCCAGAAACCCACGGGCCCCGCAACCCCATTTCCACAGGCCCTTAACCTCAGTGACCCCAAAACCCCATTTCCAGGGTCCCCTAATTTACGGGGCCCCAAAAACCCCATTTCCAGGGGCCCTTAACCCCAGGGGCCTCACAACCCCATTTCCTGGGGCCCTTAACCCCAGGGACCCCCTAAACCACATTTCCAGGGGCCCAGAAACCCACGGGCCCCGCAACCCCAATTCCAGAGGCTCTTAACCCCAGGTTACCCAAAACCCCATTTCCACGGGACCTTAAGCCCAGGGGCCCCAGAAACCCCAATACCATAGTCCCTTAAGTCCCAGGGGCCCGCAAACCCCATTTCCAGGGGCCCCAAAACCCAAGGGCACTAAATCCCCATTTCCCGGGGCCCGTAATCTCATTAAGCCCACAACCCCATTGCCAGGGGCCCCTAACCCCAGGGACCCCAAAATCCCATTTCCTGGGACCCTAATGTCAGGGAACCCAAAACTCCATTTCCACTGGCCCTTAAACCAAGGGGCCCCAAAAGACTCTTGGAAACACACTCCATATACCCTTCGGATGAACGGCTGGCCGTTTTTCGCTGGCAAATTGACCCAGATGCGCTGTGAACTCAGCTAAACACGAGAAATTCGTTCCGAAGGACTGCTTGGACCGAATTCCCTGTGAAGTCGTCCCACGAACGCTGTTCGGATTCGCTGCTTGGCTTTTGGCAGAAATTCATTCGGGAAAATAGCTAAACGTGAACTATTAACCCCAGATCACTGCAAGAACTGACGTTCTACGCAAGCAATCTCTAAATGCAATTCGGTTCCACTGCTGGTCATTGGACTGCGCTCCTTTTTTTCACAATTTTAGAAATATGAGACATTCATTCTAGTTCGCAGATCAGTACCAATGTCACTGCAATTCTTCTGCAAATGTCATCATTTCACCCCTTCAAATTTGATAGAGAGCCTTTCGCAATTATTCTGACCCAATCATGTCGGTACTTTCCGAGGCAAGGCTTAGTTGTGCATGAAGGGAATCTTTCTAAATGGTCTGCATGGGAGTCTATTGGCTTCTAATGGACTATAGCAAGAGAAATCTGTGTTTAGCCATTATCAGGAATGGATGATTCGCATTGTTCACCGAAACAGCTCCCCAAAATCTCAAGCAGTGAAATCATGGCATTTGAAGGGGAATTGCATGTGAAATTCCTGCTTATCTGTGCACGACTGTCTCGTGTTTATCAATTTTCACAAAGGGAGCGATGTCAAATGACCGGCAGGGCACCGAATAGCATGTCATTTTGCGCAGTGATTTGGGCTTAATTTTCAGGTTTGCCTATTTTCACGAATGAATTTCTGCCAAAAGCTCAGCAGTGGATCCGCATAGCAGTTGTCGGATGATTCCAGGAGGAATTCGTGCCAGGCAGTCCTTCGGAACGAATGTTCTACACTTGGCTGTTTTCATAGCGCATCTGGGAAAATTTGCTAGCAGTGCATTAGGAGCTCCCATAAAGGGCCAGCCTTTCATCCGAAGAGTCTTTGAAGTCTGTTTCCAAGAGAAATTCGTGCCTAACTGTGGTTTGCAATGAATGGTTCTTGTTTAGCCAGCTGCATGAAGAAAATCTTTCTAAATGGTCTGCATGGGATTCTGTGAGCTTCCGATGGACTATTCCAAGAGAAATCCGTGTTTGGCCATGATCAGGAATGGATTATTCGCATTTTTCTCCCAAACAGCTCCCCAAAATCTCAAGCAGTGAAATCATGGCATTTGAAGGGGAATTGCATGTGAAATTCCTGCTTATCTGTGCACTAGAAGTAAATGACCATCTCTGCATCCGAATGGCATTTAGAGATTCGTTCCGTAGCAATGTCAGGTCTTTGGGCTTAATTACTCAGGTTTAGCTATTTTCACCAATGGATTTCTGCCAAAAGCCCAGCAGTGAGTCCGAATAGCATTTGTCGGATGATTCCAGGAGGAATTGGAGCCACGCAGTCCTTCGGAAGCAATTTCTCACCTTTAGCTATTTTCAAAGCGCATCTCGGTAAATTTGCCAGTAGTGCGTCAGGGCCCTTAACCCCAGCGGCCCCGGAACCCCATTTCCAGGGGCCCTTCACCCCAGGGGCCCCACAACCCCGTTTCCAGGGGCCCCAAATCTCAGCGACCCCAAATTCCTTTTCCAGGGTCCCTTAGCATCGGAGACCCTAGATCTCCATTTTCAGGGGACCTTAACCCCAGGGGCCTCACAACCTCATTTCCAGAGCCCCTTATCCCCAGGGTACCCCTAAACCACATTTCCAGGGGCCCAGAAACCCACGGGCAACGGAGCCCCATTCCAGAGGCTCTTAACCCCAGGGACCACAAAACCACATTTCCTGCGGCCCCTACTGTCAGGGAACCCAAAACCCCATTTCCAGTGACCCCTAATCTCAGGGACCCCAAAACCCCGTTTCCAGGGGCCCTTAACCCGAGGGACCCCATCCCCCATTTCCTGCGGCCCCTAATGTCACGGAATCCAAAACCCCATTTCCAGTGACCCCT
Source organism: Aldabrachelys gigantea (assembly GCA_026122505.1). Lineage (NCBI taxonomy): Eukaryota > Metazoa > Chordata > Testudines > Testudinidae > Aldabrachelys > Aldabrachelys gigantea. Next base: position 19,453 of record JALNIE010000647.1, read on the forward strand.
AATCTCAGGGACCCCAAAACCCCGTTTCCAGGGGCCCTTCACCCCAGGGGTCCCACAACCCCATTTCCAGAGGCCCTAAACCCCAGGGGCCCCAAAACCCCATTTCCAGGGGCCCTTCACCCCAGGGGCCCCAAAACCCCATTTCCAGAGGGCCTTAAACACAGTGACCCCAAGACCACATTTTCAGGGGACCTTAAGCCCAAGGGCCCCAAAACCCCTTTACCAGAGGCCCTAAAATCCCAGGGGCCCCCAAACTCCATATCCAGGGGCCCCAAAACCCTAGGGCACTGAATCACCTTTTCCAGGGGCCCGTAATCTCATTAACCCCACAACCCCATTTCCAGGGGACCTTAAACCCAGGAACCCCAAAACCCCTTTACCATAGGCCCTTAAGTCCCAAGGGTCCCCAAACCCCATTTCCAGGGGCCCCAAATCTCAGCGACCCCAAATTCCTTTTCCAGGGGCCCTTAGCATCGGAGACCCCAGAACTCCATTTTCAGGGGACCTTAACCCCAGGGGCCTCACAACCCCATTTGCACAGCCCCTTATCCCCAGGGACCCCTAAACCACATTTCCAGGGGCCCAGAAACCCACGGGCCCTGGAACCCCATTTCCAGGGGACCTTTACCCCAGTGGCCCCAAAACCCCATTTCCAGAGGCCCTTAACCACAGGGGCCCCAAAACCCCATTTCCACGGGCCCTTAACCGCAGTGACCCCAAAACCCCATTTCCTGGGACACTAATGCCAGGGAACCCAAAAATCCCATTTCCAGGGGCTCTTAACCCCATTGGACCCCAAACCCCATATCCAGGCGCCCAGAACCCCTGAGGCCCCAAAACCCCATTTCCAGGGTCCCCTAATTTACGGGGCCCCAAAAACCCCATTTCCAGGGGCCCTTAACCCCAGGGGCCTCACAACCCCATTTCCAGGGGCCCTTAGCCCCAGGGACCCCCTAAACCACATTTCCAGGGGCCCAGAAACCCACGGGCCCCGCAACCCCATTTCCAGAGGCTCTTAACCCCAGGGAATCCAAAACCCCATTTCCACGGGACCTTAAGGCCAGGGGCCCCAGAAACCCCAATACCATAGTCCCTTAAGTCCCAGGGGCCCCCAAACCCCATTTCCAGGGGCCCCAAAACTCAAGGGCACTAAATCCCCATTTCCCGGGGCCCGTAATCTCATTAAGCCCACAACCCCATTGCCAGGGGCCCCTAACCCCAGGGACCCCAAAACCCCATTTCCTGGGACCCTAATGTCAGGGAACCCAAAACTCCATTTCCACGGGCCCTTAAACCAAGGGGCCCCAAAAGACTCTTGGAAACACACTCCATATACCCTTCGGATGAACGGCTAGCCGTTTTTCGCTGGCAAATTGACCCAGATGCGCTGTGAACTCAGCTAAACACGAGAAATTCGTTCCGAAGGACTGCTTGGACCGAATTCCCTGTGCAGTCGTCCTACGAACGCTGTTCGGATTCGCTGCTTGGCTTTTGGCAGAAATTCATTCGGGAAAATAGCTAAACGTGAATTATTAACCCCAGATCACTGCAAGAACTGACGTTCTACGCAAGCAATCTCTAAATGCAATTCGGTTCCACTGCTGGTCATTGGACTGCGCTCCTTTTTTTCACAATTTTAGAAATATGAGACATTCATTCTAGTTCGCAGATCAGTACCAATGTCACTGCAATTCTTCTGCAAATGTCATCATTTCACCCCTTCAAATTTGATAGAGAGCCTTTCGCAATTATTGTGACCCAATCATGTCGGTACTTTCCGAGGCAAGACTTAGTTGTGCATGAAGGTAATCTTTCTAAATGGTCTGCATGGGAGTCTCTTGGCTTCTAAAGGACTATAGCAAGAGAAATCTGTGTTTAGTCATGATCAGGAATGGATGATTCGCATTTTTCACCGAAACAGCTCCCCAAAATCTCAAGCAGTGAAATCATGGCATTTGAAGGGGAATTGCATGTGAAATTCCTGCTTATCTGTGCACGACTGTCTCGTGTTTATCAATTTTCACAAAGGGAGCGATGTCAAATGACCGGCAGGGCACCGAATAGCATGTCATTTTGCGCAGTGATTTGGGCTTAATTTTCAGGTTTGCCTATTTTCACGAATGAATTTCTGCCAAAAGCTCAGCAGTGGATCCGCATAGCAGTTGTCGGATGATTCCAGGAGGAATTCGTGCCAGGCAGTCCTTCGGAACGAATGTTCTACACTTGGCTGTTTTCATAGCGCATCTGGGAAAATTTGCTAGCAGTGCATTAGGAGCTCCCATAAAGGGCCAGCCTTTCATCCGAAGAGTCTTTGAAGTCTGTTTCCAAGAGAAATTCGTGCCTAACTGTGGTTTGCAATGAATGGTTCTTGTTTAGCCAGCTGCATGAAGAAAATCTTTCTAAATGGTCTGCATGGGATTCTGTGAGCTTCCGATGGACTATTCCAAGAGAAATCCGTGTTTGGCCATGATCAGGAATGAATGATTCGCATTTTTCTCCCAAACAGCTCCCCAAAATCTCAAGCAATGAAATCATGGCATTTGAAGGGGAATTGCATGTCAAATTCCTGCTTATCTGTGCACTAGAAGTAAATGACCATCTCTGCATCCGAATGGCATTTAGAGATTCGTTCCGTAGCAATGTCAGGTCTTTGGGCTTAATTACTCAGGTTTAGCTATTTTCACGAATGGATTTCTGCCAAAAGCCCAGCAGTGAGTCCGAATAGCATTTGTCGGATGATTCCGGGAGGAATTGGAGCCACGCAGTCATTCGGAAGCAATTTCTCACCTTTAGCTATTTTCAAAGCGCATCTCGATAAATTTGCCAGTAGTGCGTCAGGGCCCTTAACCCCAGGGGCCCCGGAACCCCATTTCCAGGGGCCCTTCACCCCAGGGGCCCCAAAACCCCATTTCCAGAGGGCCTTAAACACAGTGACCCCAAGACCACATTTTCAGGGGACCTTAAGCCCAGGGGCCCCAAAACCCCTTTACCAGCGGCCCTAAAATCCCAGGGGCCCCCAAACTCCATATCCAGGGGCCCCAAAACCCTAGGGCACTAAATCACCTTTTCCAGGGGCCCGTAATCTCATTAACCCCACAACCCCATTTCCAGGGGACCTTAAGCCCAGGAACCCCAAAACCCCTTTACCATAGGCCCTTAAGTCCCAAGGGTCCCCAAACCCCATTTCCAGGGGCCCCAAATCTCAGCGACCCCAAATTCCTTTTCCAGGGGCCCTTAGCATCGGAGACCCCAGAACTCAATTTTCAGGGGACCTTAACCCCAGGGGCCTAACAACCCCATTTGCACAGCCCCTTATCCCCAGGGACCCCTAAACCACATTTCCAGGGGCCCAGAAACCCACGGGCCCTGGAACCCCATTTCCAGGGGACCCTTACCCAAGGGGCCCGAAAACCCCATTTCCAGAGGCCCTTAACCACAGGGGCCACAAAACCCCATTTCCACGGGCCCTTAACCGCAGTGACCCCAAAACCCCATTTCCAGGGACACTAATGCCAGGGAACCCAAAAATCCCATTTCCAGGGGCTCTTAACCCCATTGGACCCCAAACCCCATATCCAGGCGCCCAGAACCCCTGGGGCCCCAAAACCCCATTTCCAGGGTCCCCTAATTTACGGGGCCCCAAAAACCCCATTTCCAGGGGCCCTTAACCCCAGGGGCCTCACAACCCCATTTCCAGGGGCCCTTAGCCCCAGGGACCCCCTAAACCACATTTCCAGGGGCCCACAAACCCACGGGCCCCGCAACCCCATTTCCAGAGGCTCTTAACCCCAGGGAACCCAAAACCCCATTTCCACGGGACCTTAAGCCCAGGGGCCCCAGAAACCCCAATACCATAGTCCCTTAAGTCCCAGGGGCCCCCAAACCCCATTTCCAGGGGCCCCAAAACTCAAGGGCACTAAATCCCCATTTCCCGGGGCCCGTAATCTCATTAAGCCCACAACCCCATTGCCAGGGGCCCCTAACCCCAGGGACCTCAAAACCCCATTTCCTGGGACCCTAATGTCAGGGAACCCAAAACTCCATTTCCACGGGCCCTTAAACCAAGGGGCCCCAAAAGACTCTTGGAAACACACTCCATATACCCTTCGGATGAACGGCTAGCCGTTTTTCGCTGGCAAATTGACCCAGATGCGCTGTGAACTCAGCTAAACACGAGAAATTCGTTCCGAAGGACTGCTTGGACCGAATTCCCTGTGCAGTCGTCCTACGAACGCTGTTCGGATTCGCTGCTTGGCTTTTGGCAGAAATTCATTCGGGAAAATAGCTAAACGTGAATTATTAACCCCAGATCACTGCAAGAACTGACGTTCTACGCAAGCAATCTCTAAATGCAATTCGGTTCCACTGCTGGTCATTGGACTGCGCTCCTTTTTTTCACAATTTTAGAAATATGAGACATTCATTCTAGTTCGCAGATCAGTACGAATGTCACTGCAATTCTTCTGCAAATGTCATCATTTCACCCCTTCAAATTTGATAGAGAGCCTTTCGCAATTATTGTGACCCAATCATGTCGGTACTTTCCGAGGCAAGACTTAGTTGTGCATGAAGGTAATCTTTCTAAATGGTCTGCATGGGAGTCTCTTGGCTTCTAAAGGACTATAGCAAGAGAAATCTGTGTTTAGTCATGATCAGGAATGGATGATTCGCATTTTTCACCGAAACAGCTCCCCAAAATCTCAAGCAGTGAAATCATGGCATTTGAAGGGGAATTGCATGTGAAATTCCTGCTTATCTGTGCACGACTGTCTCGTGTTTATCAATTTTCACAAAGGGAGCGATGTCAAATGACCGGCAGGGCACCGAATAGCATGTCATTTTGCGCAGTGATTTGGGCTTAATTTTCAGGTTTGCCTATTTTCACGAATGAATTTCTGCCAAAAGCTCAGCAGTGGATCCGCATAGCAGTTGTCGGATGATTCCAGGAGGAATTCGTGCCAGGCAGTCCTTCGGAACGAATGTTCTACACTTGGCTGTTTTCATAGCGCATCTGGGAAAATTTGCTAGCAGTGCATTAGGAGCTCCCATAAAGGGCCAGCCTTTCATCCGAAGAGTCTTTGAAGTCTGTTTCCAAGAGAAATTCGTGCCTAACTGTGGTTTGCAATGAATGGTTCTTGTTTAGCCAGCTGCATGAAGAAAATCTTTCTAAATGGTCTGCATGGGATTCTGTGAGCTTCCGATGGACTATTCCAAGAGAAATCCGTGTTTGGCCATGATCAGGAATGAATGATTCGCATTTTTCTCCCAAACAGCTCCCCAAAATCTCAAGCAGTGAAATCATGGCATTTGAAGGGGAATTGCATGTCAAATTCCTGCTTATCTGTGCACTAGAAGTAAATGACCATCTCTTCATCCGAACAGCATTTAGAAATTCGTTCCGTAGCAATGTCAGGTCTTTGGGCTTAATTACTCAGGTTTAGCTATTTTCACCAATGGATTTCTGCCAAAAGCCCAGCAGTGAGTCCGAATAGCATTTGTCGGATGATTCCGGGAGGAATTGGAGCCACGCAGTCCTTCGGAAGCAATTTCTCACCTTTAGCTATTTTCAAAGCGCATCTCGGTAAATTTGCCAGTAGTGCGTCAGGGCCCTTAACCCCAGGGGCCCCGGAACCCCATTTCCAGGGGCCCTTCACCCCAGGGGCCCCACAACCCCATTTCCAGAGACCCTTAACCCTAGGGACCCCAAAACCCCATTTCCAGGGGCCCCTAATTTCAGGGGCCCCTAAAACCCCATTTCCAGGGGACCTTAAGCCCAGGGGCCCCAAAACCCCAATACCATAGGCCCTTAAGTCCCAGGTGCCTCCAAACCCCATTTCCAGGGGCCCCAAAACCCAAGGGCACTAAATCCCCTTTTCCAGGGGCCCGTAATCTCATTAAGCCCACAACCGCATTTCCAGGCGCCCAGAACCCGTGGGGTCCCAAAACCCAATTTCCAGGGATCCTTAACCCCAGGGGCCCCAAGACCCCATTTCCAGGGGCCCCAAATCTCAGGGACCCAAAATTCCTTTTCCAGGGGCCCTTAACATCGGAGACCCCAAAACTCCATTTCCAGGGGACCTAACCCCAGGGGCCCCAAAACCTCATTGCCAGGGGCCCCTAACCCCAGGGACCCCAAAACCCCATTTCCTGGGACCCTAATGTCAGGGAACCCAAAACTCCATTTCCACGGGCCCTTAAACCAAGGGGCCCCAAAAGACTCTTGGAAACACACTCCATATACCCTTCGGATGAACGGCTAGCCGTTTTTCGCTGGCAAATTGACCCAGATGCGCTGTGAACTCAGCTAAACACGAGAAATTCGTTCCGAAGGACTGCTTGGACCGAATTCCCTGTGAAGTCGTCCCACGAACGCTGTTCGGATTCGCTGCTTGGCTTTTGGCAGAAATTCATTCGGGAAAATAGCTAAACGTGAATTATTAACCCCAGATCACTGCAAGAACTGACGTTCTACGCAAGCAATCTCTAAATGCAATTCGGTTCCACTGCTTGTCATTGGACTGCGCTCCTTTTTTTCACAATTTTAGAAATATGAGACATTCATTCTAGTTCGCAGATCAGTACCAATGTCACTGCAATTCTTCTGCAAATGTCATCATTTCACCCCTTCAAATTTGATAGAGAGCCTTTCGCAATTATTCTGACCCAATCATGTCGGTACTTTCCGAGGCAAGACTTAGTTGTGCATGAAGGGAATCTTTCTAAATGGTCTGCATGGGAGTCTATTGGCTTCTAATGGACTATAGCAAGAGAAATCTGTGTTTAGCCATAATCAGGAACGGATGATTCGCATTGTTCACCGAAACAGCTCCCCAAAATCTCAAGCAGTGAAATCATGGCATTTGAAGGGGAATTGCATGTGAAATTCCTGCTTATCTGTGCACGACTGTCTCGTGTTTATCAATTTTCACAAAGGGAGCGATGTCAAATGACCGGCAGGGCACCGAATAGCATGTCATTTTGCGCAGTGATTTGGGCTTAATTTTCAGGTTTGCCTATTTTCACGAATGAATTTCTGCCAAAAGCTCAGCAGTGGATCCGCATAGCAGTTGTCGGATGATTCCAGGAGGAATTCGTGCCAGGCAGTCCTTCGGAACGAATGTTCTACACTTGGCTGTTTTCATAGCGCATCTGGGAAAATTTGCTAGCAGTGCATTAGGAGCTCCCATAAAGGGCCAGCCTTTCATCCGAAGAGTCTTTGAAGTCTGTTTCCAAGAGAAATTCGTGCCTAACTGTGGTTTGCAATGAATGGTTCTTGTTTAGCCAGCTGCATGAAGAAAATCTTTCTAAATGGTCTGCATGGGATTCTGTGAGCTTCCGATGGACTATTCCAAGAGAAATCCGTGTTTGGCCATGATCAGGAATGGATTATTCGCATTTTTCTCCCAAACAGCTCCCCAAAATCTCAAGCAGTGAAATCATGGCATTTGAAGGGGAATTGCATGTGAAATTCCTGCTTATCTGTGCACTAGAAGTAAATGACCATCTCTGCATCCGAATGGCATTTAGAGATTCGTTCCGTAGCAATGTCAGGTCTTTGGGCTTAATTACTCAGGTTTAGCTATTTTCACCAATGGATTTCTGCCAAAAGCCCAGCAGTGAGTCCGAATAGCATTTGTCGGATGATTCCAGGAGGAATTGGAGCCACGCAGTCCTTCGGAAGCAATTTCTCACCTTTAGCTATTTTCAAAGCGCATCTCGGTAAATTTGCCAGTAGTGCGTCAGGGCCCTTAACCCCAGCGGCCCCGGAACCCCATTTCCAGGGGCCCTTCACCCCAGGGGCCCCACAACCCCGTTTCCAGGGGCCCCAAATCTCAGCGACCCCAAATTCCTTTTCCAGGGTCCCTTAGCATCGGAGACCCTAGATCTCCATTTTCAGGGGACCTTAACCCCAGGGGCCTCACAACCTCATTTCCAGAGCCCCTTATCCCCAGGGTACCCCTAAACCACATTTCCAGGGGCCCAGAAACCCACGGGCAACGGAGCCCCATTCCAGAGGCTCTTAACCCCAGGGACCACAAAACCACATTTCCTGCGGCCCCTACTGTCAGGGAACCCAAAACCCCATTTCCAGTGACCCCTAATCTCAGGGACCCCAAAACCCCGTTTCCAGGGGCCCTTAACCCGAGGGACCCCATCCCCCATTTCCTGCGGCCCCTAATGTCACGGAATCCAAAACCCCATTTCCAGTGACCCCTAATCTCAGGGACCCCAAAACCCCGTTTCCAGGGGCCCTTCACCCCAGGGGTCCCACAACCCCATTTCCAGAGGCCCTAAACCCCAGGGGCCCCAAAACCCCATTTCCAGGGGCCCTTCACCCCAGGGGCCCCAAAACCCCATTTCCAGAGGGCCTTAAACACAGTGACCCCAAGACCACATTTTCAGGGGACCTTAAGCCCAAGGGCCCCAAAACCCCTTTACCAGAGGCCCTAAAATCCCAGGGGCCCCCAAACTCCATATCCAGGGGCCCCAAAACCCTAGGGCACTGAATCACCTTTTCCAGGGGCCCGTAATCTCATTAACCCCACAACCCCATTTCCAGGGGACCTTAAACCCAGGAACCCCAAAACCCCTTTACCATAGGCCCTTAAGTCCCAAGGGTCCCCAAACCCCATTTCCAGGGTCCCCAAATCTCAGCGACCCCAAATTCCTTTTCCAGGGGCCCTTAGCATCGGAGACCCCAGAACTCCATTTTCAGGGGACCTTAACCCCAGGGGCCTCACAACCCCATTTGCACAGCCCCTTATCCCCAGGGACCCCTAAACCACATTTCCAGGGGCCCAGAAACCCACGGGCCCTGGAACCCCATTTCCAGGGGACCTTTACCCCAGTGGCCCCAAAACCCCATTTCCAGAGGCCCTTAACCACAGGGGCCCCAAAACCCCATTTCCACGGGCCCTTAACCGCAGTGACCCCAAAACCCCATTTCCTGGGACACTAATGCCAGGGAACCCAAAAATCCCATTTCCAGGGGCTCTTAACCCCATTGGACCCCAAACCCCATATCCAGGCGCCCAGAACCCCTGGGGCCCCAAAACCCCATTTCCAGGGTCCCCTAATTTACGGGGCCCCAAAAACCCCATTTCCAGGGGCCCTTAACCCCAGGGGCCTCACAACCCCATTTCCAGGGGCCCTTAGCCCCAGGGACCCCCTAAACCACATTTCCAGGGGCCCACAAACCCACGGGCCCCGCAACCCCATTTCCAGAGGCTCTTAACCCCAGGGAACCCAAAACCCCATTTCCACGGGACCTTAAGCCCAGGGGCCCCAGAAACCCCAATACCATAGTCCCTTAAGTCCCAGGGGCCCCCAAACCCCATTTCCAGGGGCCCCAAAACTCAAGGGCACTAAATCCCCATTTCCCGGGGCCCGTAATCTCATTAAGCCCACAACCCCATTGCCAGGGGCCCCTAACCCCAGGGGCTCCAAAACCCCATTTCCTGGGACCCTAATGTCAGGGAACCCAAAACTCTATTTCCACGGGCCCTTAAACCAAGGGGCCCCAAAAGACTCTTGGAAACACACTCCATATACCCTCCGGATGAACGGCTAGCCGTTTTTCGCTGGCAAATTGACCCAGATGCGCTGTGAACTCAGTTAAACACGAGAAATTCGTTCCGAAGGACTGCTTGGACCGAATTCCCTGTGAAGTCGTCCTACGAACGCTGTTCGGATTCGCTGCTTGGCTTTTGGCAGAAATTCATTCGGGAAAATAGCTAAACGTGAATTATTAACCCCAGATAACTGCAAGAACTGACGTTCTACGCAACCAATCTCTAAATGCAATTCGGTTCCACTGCTGGTATTGGACTGCGCTCCTTTTTTTCACAATTTTAGAAATATGAGACATTCATTCTAGTTCGCAGATCAGTACCAATGTCACTGCAATTCTTCTGCAAATGTCATCATTTCACCCCTTCAAATTTGATAGAGAGCCTTTCGCAATTATTGTGACCCAATCATGTCGGTACTTTCCGAGGCAAGGCTTAGTTGTGCATGAAGGGAATCTTTCTAAATGGTCTGCATGGGAGTCTATTGGCTTCTAATGGACTATAGCAAGAGAAATCTGTGTTTAGCCATTATCAGGAATGGATGATTCGCATTTTTCACCGAAACAGCTCCCCAAAATCTCAAGCAGTGAAATCATGGCATTTGAAGGGGAATTGCATGTGAAATTCCTGCTTATCTGTGCACGACTGTCTCGTGTTTATCAATGTTCACAAAGGGAGCGATGTCAAATGACCGGCAGGGCACCGAATAGCATGTCATTTTGCGCAGTGATTTGGGCTTAATTACTCAGGTTTGCCTATTTTCACGAATGAATTTCTGCCAAAAGCTCAGCAGTGGATCCGCATAGCATTTGTCGTTTGATTCCAGGAGGAATTCGTGCCAGGCAGTCCTTCGGAACGAATGTTCTACACTTGGCTGTTTTCATAGCGCATCTAGGAAAATTTGCTAGCAGTGCATTAGGAGCTCCCATAAAGGGCCAGCCTTTCATCCGAAGAGTCTTTGAAGTCTGTTTCCAAGAGAAATTCGTGCCTAACTGTGGTTTGCAATGAATGGTTCTTGTTTAGCCAGCTGCATGAAGAAAATCTTTCTAAATGGTCTGCATGGGATTCTGTGAGCTTCCGATGGACTATTCCAAGAGAAATCCGTGTTTGGCCATGATCAGGAATGAATGATTCGCATTTTTCTCCCAAACAGCTCCCCAAAATCTCAAGCAGTGAAATCATGGCATTTGAAGGGGAATTGCATGTCAAATTCCTGCTTATCTGTGCACTAGAAGTAAATGACCATCTCTGCATCCGAATAGCATTTAGAGATTCGTTCCGTAGCAATGTCAGGTCTTTGGGCTTAATTACTCAGGTTTAGCTATTTTCACCAATGGATTTCTGCCAAAAGCCCAGCAGTGAGTCCGAATAGCATTTGTGGGATCATTTGGGAGGAATTGGAGCCACGCAGTCCTTCGGAAGCAATTTCTCACCTTTAGCTATTTTCAAAGGGCATCTCGGTAAATTTGCCAGTAGTGCGTCAGGGCCCTTAACCCCAGGGGCCCCGGAACCCCATTTCCAGGGGCCCTTCACCCCAGGGGCCCCACAAACCCATTTCCAGAGGGCCTTAAACACAGTGACCCCAAGACCACATTTTCAGGGGACCTTAAGCCCAGGGGCCCCAAAACCCCTTTACCAGCGGCCCTAAAATCCCAGGGGCCCCCAAACTCCATATCCAGGGGCCCCAAAACCCTAGGGCACGAAATCACCTTTTCCAGGGGCCCGTAATCTCATTAACCCCACAACCCCATTTCCAGGGGACCTTAAGCCCAGGAACCCCAAAACCCCTTTACCATAGGCCCTTAAGTCCCAAGGGTCCCCAAACCCCATTTCCAGGGGCCCCAAATCTCAGCGACCCCAAATTCCTTTTCCAGGGGCCCTTAGCATCGGAGACCCCAGAACTCAATTTTCAGGGGACCTTAACCCCAGGGGCCTAACAACCCCATTTGCACAGCCCCTTATCCCCAGGGACCCCTAAACCACATTTCCAGGGGCCCAGAAACCCACGGGCCCTGGAACCCCATTTCCAGAGGCCCTTAACCACAGGGGCCACAAAACCCCATTTCCACGGGCCCTTAACCGCAGTGACCCCAAAACCCCATTTCCAGGGACACTAATGCCAGGGAACCCAAAAATCCCATTTCCAGGGGCTCTTAACCCCATTGGACCCCAAACCCCATATCCAGGCGCCCAGAACCCCTGGGGCCCCAAAACCCCATTTCCAGGGTCCCCTAATTTACGGGGCCCCAAAAACCCCATTTCCAGGGGCCCTTAACCCCAGGGGCCTCACAACCCCATTTCCAGGGGCCCTTAGCCCCAGGGACCCCCTAAACCACATTTCCAGGGGCCCAGAAACCCACGGGCCCCGCAACCCCATTTCCAGAGGCTCTTAACCCCAGGGAACCCAAAACCCCATTTCCACGGGACCTTAAGCCCAGGGGCCCCAGAAACCCCAATACCATAGTCCCTTAAGTCCCAGGGGCCCCCAAACCCCATTTCCAGGGGCCCCAAAACTCAAGGGCACTAAATCCCCATTTCCCGGGGCCCGTAATCTCATTAAGCCCACAACCCCATTGCCAGGGGCCCCTAACCCCAGGGACCCCAAAACCCCATTTCCTGGGACCCTAATGTCAGGGAACCCAAAACTCCATTTCCACGGGCCCTTAAACCAAGGGGCCCCAAAAGACTCTTGGAAACACACTCCATATACCCTTCGGATGAACGGCTAGCCGTTTTTCGCTGGCAAATTGACCCAGATGCGCTGTGAACTCAGCTAAACACGAGAAATTCGTTCCGAAGGACTGCTTGGACCGAATTCCCTGTGAAGTCGTCCCACGAACGCTGTTCGGATTCGCTGCTTGGCTTTTGGCAGAAATTCATTCGGGAAAATAGCTAAACGTGAATTATTAACCCCAGATCACTGCAAGAACTGACGTTCTACGCAAGCAATCTCTAAATGCAATTCGGTTCCACTGCTGGTCATTGGACTGCGCTCCTTTTTTTCACAATTTTAGAAATATGAGACATTCATTCTAGTTCGCAGATCAGTACGAATGTCACTGCAATTCTTCTGCAAATGTCATCATTTCACCCCTTCAAATTTGATAGAGAGCCTTTCGCAATTATTGTGACCCAATCATGTCGGTACTTTCCGAGGCAAGACTTAGTTGTGCATGAAGGTAATCTTTCTAAATGGTCTGCATGGGAGTCTCTTGGCTTCTAAAGGACTATAGCAAGAGAAATCTGTGTTTAGTCATGATCAGGAATGGATGATTCGCATTTTTCACCGAAACAGCTCCCCAAAATCTCAAGCAGTGAAATCATGGCATTTGAAGGGGAATTGCATGTGAAATTCCTGCTTATCTGTGCACGACTGTCTCGTGTTTATCAATTTTCACAAAGGGAGCGATGTCAAATGACCGGCAGGGCACCGAATAGCATGTCATTTTGCGCAGTGATTTGGGCTTAATTTTCAGGTTTGCCTATTTTCACGAATGAATTTCTGCCAAAAGCTCAGCAGTGGATCCGCATAGCAGTTGTCGGATGATTCCAGGAGGAATTCGTGCCAGGCAGTCCTTCGGAACGAATGTTCTACACTTGGCTGTTTTCATAGCGCATCTGGGAAAATTTGCTAGCAGTGCATTAGGAGCTCCCATAAAGGGCCAGCCTTTCATCCGAAGAGTCTTTGAAGTCTGTTTCCAAGAGAAATTCGTGCCTAACTGTGGTTTGCAATGAATGTTTCTTGTTTAGCCAGCTGCATGAAGAAAATCTTTCTAAATGGTCTGCATGGGATTCTGTGAGCTTCCGATGGACTATTCCAAGAGAAATCCGTGTTTGGCCATGATCAGGAATGAATGATTCGCATTTTTCTCCCAAACAGCTCCCCAAAATCTCAAGCAGTGAAATCATGGCATTTGAAGGGGAATTGCATGTCAAATTCCTGCTTATCTGTGCACTAGAAGTAAATGACCATCTCAGCATCCGAATGGCATTTAGAGATTCGTTCCGTAGCAATGTCAGGTCTTTGGGCTTAATTACTCAGGTTTAGCTATTTTCACCAATGGATTTCTGCCAAAAGCCCAGCAGTGAGTCCGAATAGCATTTGTCGGATGATTCCGGGAGGAATTGGAGCCACGCAGTCCTTCGGAAGCAATTTCTCACCTTTAGCTATTTTCAAAGCGCATCTCGGTAAATTTGCCAGTAGTGCGTCAGGGCCCTTAACCCCAGGGGCCCCGGAACCCCATTTCCAGGGGCCCTTCACCCCAGGGGCCCCACAACCTCATTTCCAGGGGCCCCAAATCTCAGCGACCCCAAATTCCTTTTCCAGGGTCCCTTAGCATCGGAGACCCTAGATCTCCATTTTCAGGGGACCTTAACCCCAGGGGCCTCACAACCTCATTTCCAGAGCCCCTTATCCCCAGGGTACCCCTAAACCACATTTCCAGGGGCCCAGAAACCCACGGGCAACGGAGCCCCATTCCAGAGGCTCTTAACCCCAGGGACCACAAAACCACATTTCCTGCGGCCCCTACTGTCAGGGAACCCAAAACCCCATTTCCAGTGACCCCTAATCTCAGGGACCCCAAAACCCCGTTTCCAGGGGCCCTTAACCCGAGGGACCCCATCCCCCATTTCCTGCGGCCCCTAATGTCACGGAATCCAAAACCCCATTTCCAGTGACCCCTAATCTCAGGGACCCCAAAACCCCGTTTCCAGGGGCCCTTCACCCCAGGGGTCCCACAACCCCATTTCCAGAGGCCCTAAACCCCAGGGGCCCCAAAACCCCATTTCCAGGGGCCCTTCACCCCAGGGGCCCCAAAACCCCATTTCCAGAGGGCCTTAAACACAGTGACCCCAAGACCACATTTTCAGGGGACCTTAAGCCCAAGGGCCCCAAAACCCCTTTACCAGAGGCCCTAAAATCCCAGGGGCCCCCAAACTCCATATCCAGGGGCCCCAAAACCCTAGGGCACTGAATCACCTTTTCCAGGGGCCCGTAATCTCATTAACCCCACAACCCCATTTCCAGGGGACCTTAAACCCAGGAACCCCAAAACCCCTTTACCATAGGCCCTTAAGTCCCAAGGGTCCCCAAACCCCATTTCCAGGGTCCCCAAATCTCAGCGACCCCAAATTCCTTTTCCAGGGGCCCTTAGCATCGGAGACCCCAGAACTCCATTTTCAGGGGACCTTAACCCCAGGGGCCTCACAACCCCATTTGCACAGCCCCTTATCCCCAGGGACCCCTAAACCACATTTCCAGGGGCCCAGAAACCCACGGGCCCTGGAACCCCATTTCCAGGGGACCTTTACCCCAGTGGCCCCAAAACCCCATTTCCAGAGGCCCTTAACCACAGGGGCCCCAAAACCCCATTTCCACGGGCCCTTAACCGCAGTGACCCCAAAACCCCATTTCCTGGGACACTAATGCCAGGGAACCCAAAAATCCCATTTCCAGGGGCTCTTAACCCCATTGGACCCCAAACCCCATATCCAGGCGCCCAGAACCCCTGGGGCCCCAAAACCCCATTTCCAGGGTCCCCTAATTTACGGGGCCCCAAAAACCCCATTTCGAGGGGCCCTTAACCCCAGGGGCCTCACAACCCCATTTCCAGGGGCCCTTAGCCCCAGGGACCCCCTAAACCACATTTCCAGGGGCCCACAAACCCACGGGCCCCGCAACCCCATTTCCAGAGGCTCTTAACCCCAGGGAACCCAAAACCCCATTTCCACGGGACCTTAAGGCCAGGGGCCCCAGAAACCCCAATACCATAGTCCCTTAAGTCCCAGGGGCCCCCAAACCCCATTTCCAGGGGCCCCAAAACTCAAGGGCACTAAATCCCCATTTCCCGGGGCCCGTAATCTCATTAAGCCCACAACCCCATTGCCAGGGGCCCCTAACCCCAGGGGCTCCAAAACCCCATTTCCTGGGACCCTAATGTCAGGGAACCCAAAACTCTATTTCCACGGGCCCTTAAACCAAGGGGCCCCAAAAGACTCTTGGAAACACACTCCATATACCCTCCGGATGAACGGCTAGCCGTTTTTCGCTGGCAAATTGACCCAGATGCGCTGTGAACTCAGTTAAACACGAGAAATTCGTTCCGAAGGACTGCTTGGACCGAATTCCCTGTGAAGTCGTCCTACGAACGCTGTTCGGATTCGCTGCTTGGCTTTTGGCAGAAATTCATTCGGGAAAATAGCTAAACGTGAATTATTAACCCCAGATAACTGCAAGAACTGACGTTCTACGCAACCAATCTCTAAATGCAATTCGGTTCCACTGCTGGTATTGGACTGCGCTCCTTTTTTTCACAATTTTAGAAATATGAGACATTCATTCTAGTTCGCAGATCAGTACCAATGTCACTGCAATTCTTCTGCAAATGTCATCATTTCACCCCTTCAAATTTGATAGAGAGCGTTTCGCAATTATTGTGACCCAATCATGTCGGTACTTTCCGAGGCAAGGCTTAGTTGTGCATGAAGGGAATCTTTCTAAATGGTCTGCATGGGAGTCTATTGGCTTCTAATGGACTATAGCAAGAGAAATCTGTGTTTAGCCATTATCAGGAATGGATGATTCGCATTTTTCACCGAAACAGCTCCCCAAAATCTCAAGCAGTGAAATCATGGCATTTGAAGGGGAATTGCATGTGAAATTCCTGCTTATCTGTGCACGACTGTCTCGTGTTTATCAATGTTCACAAAGGGAGCGATGTCAAATGACCGGCAGGGCACCGAATAGCATGTCATTTTGCGCAGTGATTTGGGCTTAATTACTCAGGTTTGCCTATTTTCACGAATGAATTTCTGCCAAAAGCTCAGCAGTGGATCCGCATAGCATTTGTCGTTTGATTCCAGGAGGAATTCGTGCCAGGCAGTCCTTCGGAACGAATGTTCTACACTTGGCTGTTTTCATAGCGCATCTAGGAAAATTTGCTAGCAGTGCATTAGGAGCTCCCATAAAGGGCCAGCCTTTCATCCGAAGAGTCTTTGAAGTCTGTTTCCAAGAGAAATTCGTGCCTAACTGTGGTTTGCAATGAATGGTTCTTGTTTAGCCAGCTGCATGAAGAAAATCTTTCTAAATGGTCTGCATGGGATTCTGTGAGCTTCCGATGGACTATTCCAAGAGAAATCCGTGTTTGGCCATGATCAGGAATGAATGATTCGCATTTTTCTCCCAAACAGCTCCCCAAAATCTCAAGCAGTGAAATCATGGCATTTGAAGGGGAATTGCATGTCAAATTCCTGCTTATCTGTGCACTAGAAGTAAATGACCATCTCTGCATCCGAATAGCATTTAGAGATTCGTTCCGTAGCAATGTCAGGTCTTTGGGCTTAATTACTCAGGTTTAGCTATTTTCACCAATGGATTTCTGCCAAAAGCCCAGCAGTGAGTCCGAATAGCATTTGTGGGATCATTTGGGAGGAATTGGAGCCACGCAGTCCTTCGGAAGCAATTTCTCACCTTTAGCTATTTTCAAAGGGCATCTCGGTAAATTTGCCAGTAGTGCGTCAGGGCCCTTAACCCCAGGGGCCCCGGAACCCCATTTCCAGGGGCCCTTCACCCCAGGGGCCCCACAAACCCATTTCCAGAGGGCCTTAAACACAGTGACCCCAAGACCACATTTTCAGGGGACCTTAAGCCCAGGGGCCCCAAAACCCCTTTACCAGCGGCCCTAAAATCCCAGGGGCCCCCAAACTCCATATCCAGGGGCCCCAAAACCCTAGGGCACGAAATCACCTTTTCCAGGGGCCCGTAATCTCATTAACCCCACAACCCCATTTCCAGGGGACCTTAAGCCCAGGAACCCCAAAACCCCTTTACCATAGGCCCTTAAGTCCCAAGGGTCCCCAAACCCCATTTCCAGGGGCCCCAAATCTCAGCGACCCCAAATTCCTTTTCCAGGGGCCCTTAGCATCGGAGACCCCAGAACTCAATTTTCAGGGGACCTTAACCCCAGGGGCCTAACAACCCCATTTGCACAGCCCCTTATCCCCAGGGACCCCTAAACCACATTTCCAGGGGCCCAGAAACCCACGGGCCCTGGAACCCCATTTCCAGAGGCCCTTAACCACAGGGGCCACAAAACCCCATTTCCACGGGCCCTTAACCGCAGTGACCCCAAAACCCCATTTCCAGGGACACTAATGCCAGGGAACCCAAAAATCCCATTTCCAGGGGCTCTTAACCCCATTGGACCCCAAACCCCATATCCAGGCGCCCAGAACCCCTGGGGCCCCAAAACCCCATTTCCAGGGTCCCCTAATTTACGGGGCCCCAAAAACCCCATTTCCAGGGGCCCTTAACCCCAGGGGCCTCACAACCCCATTTCCAGGGGCCCTTAGCCCCAGGGACCCCCTAAACCACATTTCCAGGGGCCCAGAAACCCACGGGCCCCGCAACCCCATTTCCAGAGGCTCTTAACCCCAGGGAACCCAAAACCCCATTTCCACGGGACCTTAAGCCCAGGGGCCCCAGAAACCCCAATACCATAGTCCCTTAAGTCCCAGGGGCCCCCAAACCCCATTTCCAGGGGCCCCAAAACTCAAGGGCACTAAATCCCCATTTCCCGGGGCCCGTAATCTCATTAAGCCCACAACCCCATTGCCAGGGGCCCCTAACCCCAGGGACCCCAAAACCCCATTTCCTGGGACCCTAATGTCAGGGAACCCAAAACTCCATTTCCACGGGCCCTTAAACCAAGGGGCCCCAAAAGACTCTTGGAAACACACTCCATATACCCTTCGGATGAACGGCTAGCCGTTTTTCGCTGGCAAATTGACCCAGATGCGCTGTGAACTCAGCTAAACACGAGAAATTCGTTCCGAAGGACTGCTTGGACCGAATTCCCTGTGAAGTCGTCCCACGAACGCTGTTCGGATTCGCTGCTTGGCTTTTGGCAGAAATTCATTCGGGAAAATAGCTAAACGTGAATTATTAACCCCAGATCACTGCAAGAACTGACGTTCTACGCAAGCAATCTCTAAATGCAATTCGGTTCCACTGCTGGTCATTGGACTGCGCTCCTTTTTTTCACAATTTTAGAAATATGAGA
The DNA here is from genome assembly GCA_026122505.1 of Aldabrachelys gigantea. Taxonomy (NCBI): domain Eukaryota; kingdom Metazoa; phylum Chordata; order Testudines; family Testudinidae; genus Aldabrachelys; species Aldabrachelys gigantea. The sequence goes on from JALNIE010000647.1 coordinate 38,084, forward strand.
CATTCATTCTAGTTCGCAGATCAGTACGAATGTCACTGCAATTCTTCTGCAAATGTCATCATTTCACCCCTTCAAATTTGATAGAGAGCCTTTCGCAATTATTGTGACCCAATCATGTCGGTACTTTCCGAGGCAAGACTTAGTTGTGCATGAAGGTAATCTTTCTAAATGGTCTGCATGGGAGTCTCTTGGCTTCTAAAGGACTATAGCAAGAGAAATCTGTGTTTAGTCATGATCAGGAATGGATGATTCGCATTTTTCACCGAAACAGCTCCCCAAAATCTCAAGCAGTGAAATCATGGCATTTGAAGGGGAATTGCATGTGAAATTCCTGCTTATCTGTGCACGACTGTCTCGTGTTTATCAATTTTCACAAAGGGAGCGATGTCAAATGACCGGCAGGGCACCGAATAGCATGTCATTTTGCGCAGTGATTTGGGCTTAATTTTCAGGTTTGCCTATTTTCACGAATGAATTTCTGCCAAAAGCTCAGCAGTGGATCCGCATAGCAGTTGTCGGATGATTCCAGGAGGAATTCGTGCCAGGCAGTCCTTCGGAACGAATGTTCTACACTTGGCTGTTTTCATAGCGCATCTGGGAAAATTTGCTAGCAGTGCATTAGGAGCTCCCATAAAGGGCCAGCCTTTCATCCGAAGAGTCTTTGAAGTCTGTTTCCAAGAGAAATTCGTGCCTAACTGTGGTTTGCAATGAATGGTTCTTGTTTAGCCAGCTGCATGAAGAAAATCTTTCTAAATGGTCTGCATGGGATTCTGTGAGCTTCCGATGGACTATTCCAAGAGAAATCCGTGTTTGGCCATGATCAGGAATGAATGATTCGCATTTTTCTCCCAAACAGCTCCCCAAAATCTCAAGCAGTGAAATCATGGCATTTGAAGGGGAATTGCATGTCAAATTCCTGCTTATCTGTGCACTAGAAGTAAATGACCATCTCAGCATCCGAATGGCATTTAGAGATTCGTTCCGTAGCAATGTCAGGTCTTTGGGCTTAATTACTCAGGTTTAGCTATTTTCACCAATGGATTTCTGCCAAAAGCCCAGCAGTGAGTCCGAATAGCATTTGTCGGATGATTCCGGGAGGAATTGGAGCCACGCAGTCCTTCGGAAGCAATTTCTCACCTTTAGCTATTTTCAAAGCGCATCTCGGTAAATTTGCCAGTAGTGCGTCAGGGCCCTTAACCCCAGGGGCCCCGGAACCCCATTTCCAGGGGCCCTTCACCCCAGGGGCCCCACAACCTCATTTCCAGGGGCCCCAAATCTCAGCGACCCCAAATTCCTTTTCCAGGGTCCCTTAGCATCGGAGACCCTACAACTCCATTTCCAGGGTCCCTTATCTCCAGGGGCCTCACAACCCCATTTCGAGGGGCCCTTAACCCCAGGGACCCCCTAAACCACATTTCCAGGGGCCCAGAAACCCACGGGCAACGGAGCCCCATTCCAGAGGCTCTTAACCCCAGGGACCACAAAACCACATTTCCTGCGGCCCCTACTGTCAGGGAACCCAAAACCCCATTTCCAGTGACCCCTAATCTCAGGGACCCCAAAACCCCGTTTCCAGGGGCCCTTAACCCGAGGGACCCCATCCCCCATTTCCTGCGGCCCCTAATGTCACGGAATCCAAAACCCCATTTCCAGTGACCCCTAATCTCAGGGACCCCAAAACCCCGTTTCCAGGGGCCCTTCACCCCAGGGGTCCCACAACCCCATTTCCAGAGGCCCTAAACCCCAGGGGCCCCAAAACCCCATTTCCAGGGGCCCTTCACCCCAGGGGCCCCAAAACCCCATTTCCAGAGGGCCTTAAACACAGTGACCCCAAGACCACATTTTCAGGGGACCTTAAGCCCAAGGGCCCCAAAACCCCTTTACCAGAGGCCCTAAAATCCCAGGGGCCCCCAAACTCCATATCCAGGGGCCCCAAAACCCTAGGGCACTGAATCACCTTTTCCAGGGGCCCGTAATCTCATTAACCCCACAACCCCATTTCCAGGGGACCTTAAACCCAGGAACCCCAAAACCCCTTTACCATAGGCCCTTAAGTCCCAAGGGTCCCCAAACCCCATTTCCAGGGGCCCCAAATCTCAGCGACCCCAAATTCCTTTTCCAGGGGCCCTTAGCATCGGAGACCCCAGAACTCCATTTTCAGGGGACCTTAACCCCAGGGGCCTCACAACCCCATTTGCACAGCCCCTTATCCCCAGGGACCCCTAAACCACATTTCCAGGGGCCCAGAAACCCACGGGCCCTGGAACCCCATTTCCAGGGGACCTTTACCCCAGTGGCCCCAAAACCCCATTTCCAGAGGCCCTTAACCACAGGGGCCCCAAAACCCCATTTCCACGGGCCCTTAACCGCAGTGACCCCAAAACCCCATTTCCTGGGACACTAATGCCAGGGAACCCAAAAATCCCATTTCCAGGGGCTCTTAACCCCATTGGACCCCAAACCCCATATCCAGGCGCCCAGAACCCCTGGGGCCCCAAAACCCCATTTCCAGGGTCCCCTAATTTACGGGGCCCCAAAAACCCCATTTCGAGGGGCCCTTAACCCCAGGGGCCTCACAACCCCATTTCCAGGGGCCCTTAGCCCCAGGGACCCCCTAAACCACATTTCCAGGGGCCCAGAAACCCACGGGCCCCGCAACCCCATTTCCAGAGGCTCTTAACCCCAGGGAACCCAAAACCCCATTTCCACGGGACCTTAAGGCCAGGGGCCCCAGAAACCCCAATACCATAGTCCCTTAAGTCCCAGGGGCCCCCAAACCCCATTTCCAGGGGCCCCAAAACTCAAGGGCACTAAATCCCCATTTCCCGGGGCCCGTAATCTCATTAAGCCCACAACCCCATTGCCAGGGGCCCCTAACCCCAGGGGCTCCAAAACCCCATTTCCTGGGACCCTAATGTCAGGGAACCCAAAACTCTATTTCCACGGGCCCTTAAACCAAGGGGCCCCAAAAGACTCTTGGAAACACACTCCATATACCCTCCGGATGAACGGCTAGCCGTTTTTCGCTGGCAAATTGACCCAGATGCGCTGTGAACTCAGTTAAACACGAGAAATTCGTTCCGAAGGACTGCTTGGACCGAATTCCCTGTGCAGTCGTCCTACGAACGCTGTTCGGATTCGCTGCTTGGCTTTTTGCAGAAATTCATTCGGGAAAATAGCTAAACGTGAATTATTAACCCCAGATCACTGCAAGAACTGACGTTCTACGCAAGCAATCTCTAAATGCAATTCGGTTCCACTGCTTGTCATTGGACTGCGCTCCTTTTTTTCACAATTTTAGAAATATGAGACATTCATTCTAGTTCGCAGATCAGTACCAATGTCACTGCAATTCTTCTGCAAATGTCATCATTTCACCCCTTCAAATTTGATAGAGAGCCTTTCGCAATTATTGTGACCCAATCATGTCGGTACTTTCCGAGGCAAGGCTTAGTTGTGCATGAAGGGAATCTTTCTAAATGGTCTGCATGGGAGTCTATTGGCTTCTAATGGACTATAGCAAGAGAAATCTGTGTTTAGCCATTATCAGGAATGGATGATTCGCATTTTTCACCGAAACAGCTCCCCAAAATCTCAAGCAGTGAAATCATGGCATTTGAAGGGGAATTGCATGTGAAATTCCTGCTTATCTGTGCACGACTGTCTCGTGTTTATCAATGTTCACAAAGGGAGCGATGTCAAATGACCGGCAGGGCACCGAATAGCATGTCATTTTGCGCAGTGATTTGGGCTTAATTACTCAGGTTTGCCTATTTTCACGAATGAATTTCTGCCAAAAGCTCAGCAGTGGATCCGCATAGCATTTGTCGTTTGATTCCAGGAGGAATTCGTGCCAGGCAGTCCTTCGGAACGAATGTTCTACACTTGGCTGTTTTCATAGCGCATCTAGGAAAATTTGCTAGCAGTGCATTAGGAGCTCCCATAAAGGGCCAGCCTTTCATCCGAAGAGTCTTTGAAGTCTGTTTCCAAGAGAAATTCGTGCCTAACTGTGGTTTGCAATGAATGGTTCTTGTTTAGCCAGCTGCATGAAGAAAATCTTTCTAAATGGTCTGCATGGGATTCTGTGAGCTTCCGATGGACTATTCCAAGAGAAATCCGTGTTTGGCCATGATCAGGAATGAATGATTCGCATTTTTCTCCCAAACAGCTCCCCAAAATCTCAAGCAGTGAAATCATGGCATTTGAAGGGGAATTGCATGTCAAATTCCTGCTTATCTGTGCACTAGAAGTAAATGACCATCTCTGCATCCGAATAGCATTTAGAGATTCGTTCCGTAGCAATGTCAGGTCTTTGGGCTTAATTACTCAGGTTTAGCTATTTTCACCAATGGATTTCTGCCAAAAGCCCAGCAGTGAGTCCGAATAGCATTTGTGGGATCATTTGGGAGGAATTGGAGCCACGCAGTCCTTCGGAAGCAATTTCTCACCTTTAGCTATTTTCAAAGGGCATCTCGGTAAATTTGCCAGTAGTGCGTCAGGGCCCTTAACCCCAGGGGCCCCGGAACCCCATTTCCAGGGGCCCTTCACCCCAGGGGCCCCACAAACCCATTTCCAGAGGGCCTTAAACACAGTGACCCCAAGACCACATTTTCAGGGGACCTTAAGCCCAGGGGCCCCAAAACCCCTTTACCAGCGGCCCTAAAATCCCAGGGGCCCCCAAACTCCATATCCAGGGGCCCCAAAACCCTAGGGCACTAAATCACCTTTTCCAGGGGCCCGTAATCTCATTAACCCCACAACCCCATTTCCAGGGGACCTTAAGCCCAGGAACCCCAAAACCCCTTTACCATAGGCCCTTAAGACCCAAGGGTCCCCAAACCCCATTTCCAGGGGCCCCAAATCTCAGCGACCCCAAATTCCTTTTCCAGGGGCCCTTAGCATCGGAGACCCCAGAACTCAATTTTCAGGGGACCTTAACCCCAGGGGCCTAACAACCCCATTTGCACAGCCCCTTATCCCCAGGGACCCCTAAACCACATTTCCAGGGGCCCAGAAACCCACGGGCCCTGGAACCCCATTTCCAGAGGCCCTTAACCACAGGGGCCACAAAACCCCATTTCCACGGGCCCTTAACCGCAGTGACCCCAAAACCCCATTTCCAGGGACACTAATGCCAGGGAACCCAAAAATCCAATTTCCAGGGGCTCTTAACCCCATTGGACCCCAAACCCCATATCCAGGCGCCCAGAACCCCTGGGGCCCCAAAACCCCATTTCCAGGGTCCCCTAATTTACGGGGCCCCAAAAACCCCATTTCCAGGGGCCCTTAACCCCAGGGGCCTCACAACCCCATTTCCAGGGGCCCTTAGCCCCAGGGACCCCCTAAACCACATTTCCAGGGGCCCAGAAACCCACGGGCCCCGCAACCCCATTTCCAGAGGCTCTTAACCCCAGGGAACCCAAAACCCCATTTCCACGGGACCTTAAGGCCAGGGGCCCCAGAAACCCCAATACCATAGTCCCTTAAGTCCCAGGGGCCCCCAAACCCCATTTCCAGGGGCCCCAAAACTCAAGGGCACTAAATCCCCATTTCCCGGGGCCCGTAATCTCATTAAGCCCACAACCCCATTGCCAGGGGCCCGTAACCCCAGGGACCCCAAAACCCCATTTCCTGGGACCCTAATGTCAGGGAACCCAAAACTCCATTTCCACGGGCCCTTAAACCAAGGGGCCCCAAAAGACTCTTGGAAACACACTCCATATACCCTTCGGATGAACGGCTAGCCGTTTTTCGCTGGCAAATTGACCCAGATGCGCTGTGAACTCAGCTAAACACGAGAAATTCGTTCCGAAGGACTGCTTGGACCGAATTCCCTGTGCAGTCGTCCTACGAACGCTGTTCGGATTCGCTGCTTGGCTTTTGGCAGAAATTCATTCGGGAAAATAGCTAAACGTGAATTATTAACCCCAGATCACTGCAAGAACTGACGTTCTACGCAAGCAATCTCTAAATGCAATTCGGTTCCACTGCTGGTCATTGGACTGCGCTCCTTTTTTTCACAATTTTAGAAATATGAGACATTCATTCTAGTTCGCAGATCAGTACCAATGTCACTGCAATTCTTCTGCAAATGTCATCATTTCACCCCTTCAAATTTGATAGAGAGCCTTTCGCAATTATTGTGACCCAATCATGTCGGTACTTTCCGAGGCAAGACTTAGTTGTGCATGAAGGTAATCTTTCTAAATGGTCTGCATGGGAGTCTCTTGGCTTCTAAAGGACTATAGCAAGAGAAATCTGTGTTTAGTCATGATCAGGAATGGATGATTCGCATTTTTCACCGAAACAGCTCCCCAAAATCTCAAGCAGTGAAATCATGGCATTTGAAGGGGAATTGCATGTGAAATTCCTGCTTATCTGTGCACGACTGTCTCGTGTTTATCAATTTTCACAAAGGGAGCGATGTCAAATGACCGGCAGGGCACCGAATAGCATGTCATTTTGCGCAGTGATTTGGGCTTAATTTTCAGGTTTGCCTATTTTCACGAATGAATTTCTGCCAAAAGCTCAGCAGTGGATCCGCATAGCAGTTGTCGGATGATTCCAGGAGGAATTCGTGCCAGGCAGTCCTTCGGAACGAATGTTCTACACTTGGCTGTTTTCATAGCGCATCTGGGAAAATTTGCTAGCAGTGCATTAGGAGCTCCCATAAAGGGCCAGCCTTTCATCCGAAGAGTCTTTGAAGTCTGTTTCCAAGAGAAATTCGTGCCTAACTGTGGTTTGCAATGAATGGTTCTTGTTTAGCCAGCTGCATGAAGAAAATCTTTCTAAATGGTCTGCATGGGATTCTGTGAGCTTCCGATGGACTATTCCAAGAGAAATCCGTGTTTGGCCATGATCAGGAATGAATGATTCGCATTTTTCTCCCAAACAGCTCCCCAAAATCTCAAGCAGTGAAATCATGGCATTTGAAGGGGAATTGCATGTCAAATTCCTGCTTATCTGTGCACTAGAAGTAAATGACCATCTCAGCATCCGAATGGCATTTAGAGATTCGTTCCGTAGCAATGTCAGGTCTTTGGGCTTAATTACTCAGGTTTAGCTATTTTCACCAATGGATTTCTGCCAAAAGCCCAGCAGTGAGTCCGAATAGCATTTGTCGGATGATTCCGGGAGGAATTGGAGCCACGCAGTCCTTCGGAAGCAATTTCTCACCTTTAGCTATTTTCAAAGCGCATCTCGGTAAATTTGCCAGTAGTGCGTCAGGGCCCTTAACCCCAGGGGCCCCGGAACCCCATTTCCAGGGGCCCTTCACCCCAGGGGCCCCACAACCTCATTTCCAGGGGCCCCAAATCTCAGCGACCCCAAATTCCTTTTCCAGGGTCCCTTAGCATCGGAGACCCTACAACTCCATTTCCAGGGTTCCTTATCTCCAGGGGCCTCACAACCCCATTTCCAGGGGCCCTTAACCCCAGGGACCCCCTAAACCACATTTCCAGGGGCCCAGAAACCCACGGGCCCCGCAACCCCATTTCCACAGGCCCTTAACCTCAGTGACCCCAAAACCCCATTTCCAGGGTCCCCTAATTTACGGGGCCCCAAAAACCCCATTTCCAGGGGCCCTTAACCCCAGGGGCCTCACAACCCCATTTCCTGGGGCCCTTAACCCCAGGGACCCCCTAAACCACATTTCCAGGGGCCCAGAAACCCACGGGCCCCGCAACCCCAATTCCAGAGGCTCTTAACCCCAGGTTACCCAAAACCCCATTTCCACGGGACCTTAAGCCCAGGGGCCCCAGAAACCCCAATACCATAGTCCCTTAAGTCCCAGGGGCCCGCAAACCCCATTTCCAGGGGCCCCAAAACCCAAGGGCACTAAATCCCCATTTCCCGGGGCCCGTAATCTCATTAAGCCCACAACCCCATTGCCAGGGGCCCCTAACCCCAGGGACCCCAAAATCCCATTTCCTGGGACCCTAATGTCAGGGAACCCAAAACTCCATTTCCACTGGCCCTTAAACCAAGGGGCCCCAAAAGACTCTTGGAAACACACTCCATATACCCTTCGGATGAACGGCTGGCCGTTTTTCGCTGGCAAATTGACCCAGATGCGCTGTGAACTCAGCTAAACACGAGAAATTCGTTCCGAAGGACTGCTTGGACCGAATTCCCTGTGAAGTCGTCCCACGAACGCTGTTCGGATTCGCTGCTTGGCTTTTGGCAGAAATTCATTCGGGAAAATAGCTAAACGTGAACTATTAACCCCAGATCACTGCAAGAACTGACGTTCTACGCAAGCAATCTCTAAATGCAATTCGGTTCCACTGCTGGTCATTGGACTGCGCTCCTTTTTTTCACAATTTTAGAAATATGAGACATTCATTCTAGTTCGCAGATCAGTACCAATGTCACTGCAATTCTTCTGCAAATGTCATCATTTCACCCCTTCAAATTTGATAGAGAGCCTTTCGCAATTATTCTGACCCAATCATGTCGGTACTTTCCGAGGCAAGGCTTAGTTGTGCATGAAGGGAATCTTTCTAAATGGTCTGCATGGGAGTCTATTGGCTTCTAATGGACTATAGCAAGAGAAATCTGTGTTTAGCCATTATCAGGAATGGATGATTCGCATTGTTCACCGAAACAGCTCCCCAAAATCTCAAGCAGTGAAATCATGGCATTTGAAGGGGAATTGCATGTGAAATTCCTGCTTATCTGTGCACGACTGTCTCGTGTTTATCAATTTTCACAAAGGGAGCGATGTCAAATGACCGGCAGGGCACCGAATAGCATGTCATTTTGCGCAGTGATTTGGGCTTAATTTTCAGGTTTGCCTATTTTCACGAATGAATTTCTGCCAAAAGCTCAGCAGTGGATCCGCATAGCAGTTGTCGGATGATTCCAGGAGGAATTCGTGCCAGGCAGTCCTTCGGAACGAATGTTCTACACTTGGCTGTTTTCATAGCGCATCTGGGAAAATTTGCTAGCAGTGCATTAGGAGCTCCCATAAAGGGCCAGCCTTTCATCCGAAGAGTCTTTGAAGTCTGTTTCCAAGAGAAATTCGTGCCTAACTGTGGTTTGCAATGAATGGTTCTTGTTTAGCCAGCTGCATGAAGAAAATCTTTCTAAATGGTCTGCATGGGATTCTGTGAGCTTCCGATGGACTATTCCAAGAGAAATCCGTGTTTGGCCATGATCAGGAATGGATTATTCGCATTTTTCTCCCAAACAGCTCCCCAAAATCTCAAGCAGTGAAATCATTGCATTTGAAGGGGAATTGCATGTGAAATTCCTGCTTATCTGTGCACTAGAAGTAAATGACCATCTCTGCATCCGAATGGCATTTAGAGATTCGTTCCGTAGCAATGTCAGGTCTTTGGGCTTAATTACTCAGGTTTAGCTATTTTCACCAATGGATTTCTGCCAAAAGCCCAGCAGTGAGTCCGAATAGCATTTGTCGGATGATTCCAGGAGGAATTGGAGCCACGCAGTCCTTCGGAAGCAATTTCTCACCTTTAGCTATTTTCAAAGCGCATCTCGGTAAATTTGCCAGTAGTGCGTCAGGGCCCTTAACCCCAGCGGCCCCGGAACCCCATTTCCAGGGGCCCTTCACCCCAGGGGCCCCACAACCCCGTTTCCAGGGGCCCCAAATCTCAGCGACCCCAAATTCCTTTTCCAGGGTCCCTTAGCATCGGAGACCCTAGATCTCCATTTTCAGGGGACCTTAACCCCAGGGGCCTCACAACCTCATTTCCAGAGCCCCTTATCCCCAGGGTACCCCTAAACCACATTTCCAGGGGCCCAGAAACCCACGGGCAACGGAGCCCCATTCCAGAGGCTCTTAACCCCAGGGACCACAAAACCACATTTCCTGCGGCCCCTACTGTCAGGGAACCCAAAACCCCATTTCCAGTGACCCCTAATCTCAGGGACCCCAAAACCCCGTTTCCAGGGGCCCTTAACCCGAGGGACCCCATCCCCCATTTCCTGCGGCCCCTAATGTCACGGAATCCAAAACCCCATTTCCAGTGACCCCTAATCTCAGGGACCCCAAAACCCCGTTTCCAGGGGCCCTTCACCCCAGGGGTCCCACAACCCCATTTCCAGAGGCCCTAAACCCCAGGGGCCCCAAAACCCCATTTCCAGGGGCCCTTCACCCCAGGGGCCCCAAAACCCCATTTCCAGAGGGCCTTAAACACAGTGACCCCAAGACCACATTTTCAGGGGACCTTAAGCCCAAGGGCCCCAAAACCCCTTTACCAGAGGCCCTAAAATCCCAGGGGCCCCCAAACTCCATATCCAGGGGCCCCAAAACCCTAGGGCACTGAATCACCTTTTCCAGGGGCCCGTAATCTCATTAACCCCACAACCCCATTTCCAGGGGACCTTAAACCCAGGAACCCCAAAACCCCTTTACCATAGGCCCTTAAGTCCCAAGGGTCCCCAAACCCCATTTCCAGGGGCCCCAAATCTCAGCGACCCCAAATTCCTTTTCCAGGGGCCCTTAGCATCGGAGACCCCAGAACTCCATTTTCAGGGGACCTTAACCCCAGGGGCCTCACAACCCCATTTGCACAGCCCCTTATCCCCAGGGACCCCTAAACCACATTTCCAGGGGCCCAGAAACCCACGGGCCCTGGAACCCCATTTCCAGGGGACCTTTACCCCAGTGGCCCCAAAACCCCATTTCCAGAGGCCCTTAACCACAGGGGCCCCAAAACCCCATTTCCACGGGCCCTTAACCGCAGTGACCCCAAAACCCCATTTCCTGGGACACTAATGCCAGGGAACCCAAAAATCCCATTTCCAGGGGCTCTTAACCCCATTGGACCCCAAACCCCATATCCAGGCGCCCAGAACCCCTGAGGCCCCAAAACCCCATTTCCAGGGTCCCCTAATTTACGGGGCCCCAAAAACCCCATTTCCAGGGGCCCTTAACCCCAGGGGCCTCACAACCCCATTTCCAGGGGCCCTTAGCCCCAGGGACCCCCTAAACCACATTTCCAGGGGCCCAGAAACCCACGGGCCCCGCAACCCCATTTCCAGAGGCTCTTAACCCCAGGGAATCCAAAACCCCATTTCCACGGGACCTTAAGGCCAGGGGCCCCAGAAACCCCAATACCATAGTCCCTTAAGTCCCAGGGGCCCCCAAACCCCATTTCCAGGGGCCCCAAAACTCAAGGGCACTAAATCCCCATTTCCCGGGGCCCGTAATCTCATTAAGCCCACAACCCCATTGCCAGGGGCCCCTAACCCCAGGGACCCCAAAACCCCATTTCCTGGGACCCTAATGTCAGGGAACCCAAAACTCCATTTCCACGGGCCCTTAAACCAAGGGGCCCCAAAAGACTCTTGGAAACACACTCCATATACCCTTCGGATGAACGGCTAGCCGTTTTTCGCTGGCAAATTGACCCAGATGCGCTGTGAACTCAGCTAAACACGAGAAATTCGTTCCGAAGGACTGCTTGGACCGAATTCCCTGTGCAGTCGTCCTACGAACGCTGTTCGGATTCGCTGCTTGGCTTTTGGCAGAAATTCATTCGGGAAAATAGCTAAACGTGAATTATTAACCCCAGATCACTGCAAGAACTGACGTTCTACGCAAGCAATCTCTAAATGCAATTCGGTTCCACTGCTGGTCATTGGACTGCGCTCCTTTTTTTCACAATTTTAGAAATATGAGACATTCATTCTAGTTCGCAGATCAGTACCAATGTCACTGCAATTCTTCTGCAAATGTCATCATTTCACCCCTTCAAATTTGATAGAGAGCCTTTCGCAATTATTGTGACCCAATCATGTCGGTACTTTCCGAGGCAAGACTTAGTTGTGCATGAAGGTAATCTTTCTAAATGGTCTGCATGGGAGTCTCTTGGCTTCTAAAGGACTATAGCAAGAGAAATCTGTGTTTAGTCATGATCAGGAATGGATGATTCGCATTTTTCACCGAAACAGCTCCCCAAAATCTCAAGCAGTGAAATCATGGCATTTGAAGGGGAATTGCATGTGAAATTCCTGCTTATCTGTGCACGACTGTCTCGTGTTTATCAATTTTCACAAAGGGAGCGATGTCAAATGACCGGCAGGGCACCGAATAGCATGTCATTTTGCGCAGTGATTTGGGCTTAATTTTCAGGTTTGCCTATTTTCACGAATGAATTTCTGCCAAAAGCTCAGCAGTGGATCCGCATAGCAGTTGTCGGATGATTCCAGGAGGAATTCGTGCCAGGCAGTCCTTCGGAACGAATGTTCTACACTTGGCTGTTTTCATAGCGCATCTGGGAAAATTTGCTAGCAGTGCATTAGGAGCTCCCATAAAGGGCCAGCCTTTCATCCGAAGAGTCTTTGAAGTCTGTTTCCAAGAGAAATTCGTGCCTAACTGTGGTTTGCAATGAATGGTTCTTGTTTAGCCAGCTGCATGAAGAAAATCTTTCTAAATGGTCTGCATGGGATTCTGTGAGCTTCCGATGGACTATTCCAAGAGAAATCCGTGTTTGGCCATGATCAGGAATGAATGATTCGCATTTTTCTCCCAAACAGCTCCCCAAAATCTCAAGCACTGAAATCATGGCATTTGAAGGGGAATTGCATGTCAAATTCCTGCTTATCTGTGCACTAGAAGTAAATGACCATCTCTGCATCCGAATGGCATTTAGAGATTCGTTCCGTAGCAATGTCAGGTCTTTGGGCTTAATTACTCAGGTTTAGCTATTTTCACCAATGGATTTCTGCCAAAAGCCCAGCAGTGAGTCCGAATAGCATTTGTCGGATGATTCCGGGAGGAATTGGAGCCACGCAGTCATTCGGAAGCAATTTCTCACCTTTAGCTATTTTCAAAGCGCATCTCGATAAATTTGCCAGTAGTGCGTCAGGGCCCTTAACCCCAGGGGCCCCGGAACCCCATTTCCAGGGGCCCTTCACCCCAGGGGCCCCACAACCCCATTTCCAGAGGGCCTTAAACACAGTGACCCCAAGACCACATTTTCAGGGGACCTTAAGCCCAGGGGCCCCAAAACCCCTTTACCAGCGGCCCTAAAATCCCAGGGGCCCCCAAACTCCATATCCAGGGGCCCCAAAACCCTAGGGCACTAAATCACCTTTTCCAGGGGCCCGTAATCTCATTAACCCCACAACCCCATTTCCAGGGGACCTTAAGCCCAGGAACCCCAAAACCCCTTTACCATAGGCCCTTAAGTCCCAAGGGTCCCCAAACCCCATTTCCAGGGGCCCCAAATCTCAGCGACCCCAAATTCCTTTTCCAGGGGCCCTTAGCATCGGAGACCCCAGAACTCAATTTTCAGGGGACCTTAACCCCAGGGGCCTAACAACCCCATTTGCACAGCCCCTTATCCCCAGGGACCCCTAAACCACATTTCCAGGGGCCCAGAAACCCACGGGCCCTGGAACCCCATTTCCAGGGGACCCTTACCCAAGGGGCCCGAAAACCCCATTTCCAGAGGCCCTTAACCACAGGGGCCCCAAAACCCCATTTCCACGGGCCCTTAACCGCAGTGACCCCAAAACCCCATTTCCAGGGACACTAATGCCAGGGAAACCAAAAATCCCATTTCCAGGGGCTCTTAACCCCATTGGACCCCAAACCCCATATCCAGGCGCCCAGAACCCCTGGGGCCCCAAAACCCCATTTCCAGGGTCCCCTAATTTACGGGGCCCCAAAAACCCCATTTCCAGGGGCCCTTAACCCCAGGGGCCTCACAACCCCATTTCCAGGGGCCCTTAGCCCCAGGGACCCCCTAAACCACATTTCCAGGGGCCCACAAACCCACGGGCCCCGCAACCCCATTTCCAGAGGCTCTTAACCCCAGGGAACCCAAAACCCCATTTCCACGGGACCTTAAGCCCAGGGGCCCCAGAAACCCCAATACCATAGTCCCTTAAGTCCCAGGGGCCCCCAAACCCCATTTCCAGGGGCCCCAAAACTCAAGGGCACTAAATCCCCATTTCCCGGGGCCCGTAATCTCATTAAGCCCACAACCCCATTGCCAGGGGCCCCTAACCCCAGGGACCTCAAAACCCCATTTCCTGGGACCCTAATGTCAGGGAACCCAAAACTCCATTTCCACGGGCCCTTAAACCAAGGGGCCCCAAAAGACTCTTGGAAACACACTCCATATACCCTTCGGATGAACGGCTAGCCGTTTTTCGCTGGCAAATTGACCCAGATGCGCTGTGAACTCAGCTAAACACGAGAAATTCGTTCCGAAGGACTGCTTGGACCGAATTCCCTGTGCAGTCGTCCTACGAACGCTGTTCGGATTCGCTGCTTGGCTTTTGGCAGAAATTCATTCGGGAAAATAGCTAAACGTGAATTATTAACCCCAGATCACTGCAAGAACTGACGTTCTACGCAAGCAATCTCTAAATGCAATTCGGTTCCACTGCTGGTCATTGGACTGCGCTCCTTTTTTTCACAATTTTAGAAATATGAGACATTCATTCTAGTTCGCAGATCAGTACCAATGTCACTGCAATTCTTCTGCAAATGTCATCATTTCAACCCTTCAAATTTGATAGAGAGCCTTTCGCAATTATTGTGACCCAATCATGTCGGTACTTTCCGAGGCAAGACTTAGTTGTGCATGAAGGTAATCTTTCTAAATGGTCTGCATGGGAGTCTCTTGGCTTCTAAAGGACTATAGCAAGAGAAATCTGTGTTTAGTCATGATCAGGAATGGATGATTCGCATTGTTCACCGAAACAGCTCCCCAAAATCTCAAGCAGTGAAATCATGGCATTTGAAGGGGAATTGCATGTGAAATTCCTGCTTATCTGTGCACGACTGTCTCGTGTTTATCAATTTTCACAAAGGGAGCGATGTCAAATGACCGGCAGGGCACCGAATAGCATGTCATTTTGCGCAGTGATTTGGGCTTAATTTTCAGGTTTGCCTATTTTCACGAATGAATTTCTGCCAAAAGCTCAGCAGTGGATCCGCATAGCAGTTGTCGGATGATTCCAGGAGGAATTCGTGCCAGGCAGTCCTTCGGAACGAATGTTCTACACTTGGCTGTTTTCATAGCGCATCTGGGAAAATTTGCTAGCAGTGCATTAGGAGCTCCCATAAAGGGCCAGCCTTTCATCCGAAGAGTCTTTGAAGTCTGTTTCCAAGAGAAATTCGTGCCTAACTGTGGTTTGCAATGAATGGTTCTTGTTTAGCCAGCTGCATGAAGAAAATCTTTCTAAATGGTCTGCATGGGATTCTGTGAGCTTCCGATGGACTATTCCAAGAGAAATCCGTGTTTGGCCATGATCAGGAATGAATGATTCGCATTTTTCTCCCAAACAGCTCCCCAAAATCTCAAGCAGTGAAATCATGGCATTTGAAGGGGAATTGCATGTCAAATTCCTGCTTATCTGTGCACTAGAAGTAAATGACCATCTCTTCATCCGAACAGCATTTAGAAATTCGTTCCGTAGCAATGTCAGGTCTTTGGGCTTAATTACTCAGGTTTAGCTATTTTCACCAATGGATTTCTGCCAAAAGCCCAGCAGTGAGTCCGAATAGCATTTGTCGGATGATTCCGGGAGGAATTGGAGCCACGCAGTCCTTCGGAAGCAATTTCTCACCTTTAGCTATTTTCAAAGCGCATCTCGGTAAATTTGCCAGTAGTGCGTCAGGGCCCTTAACCCCAGGGGCCCCGGAACCCCATTTCCAGGCGCCCTTCACCCCAGGGGCCCCACAACCCCATTTCCAGAGGCCCTTAACCCTAGGGACCCCAAAACCCCATTTCCAGGGGCCCCTAATTTCAGGGGCCCCTAAAACCCCATTTCCAGGGGACCTTAAGCCCAGGGGCCCCAAAACCCCAATACCATAGGCCCTTAAGTCCCAGGTGCCTCCAAACCCCATTTCCAGGGGCCCCAAAACCCAAGGGCACTAAATCCCCTTTTCCAGGGGCCCGTAATCTCATTAAGCCCAAAACCGCATTTCCAGGCGCCCAGAACCCGTGGGGTCCCAAAACCCCATTTCCAGGGATCCTTAACCCCAGGGGCCCCAAAACCCCATTTCCAGGGGCCCCAAATCTCAGGGACCCAAAATTCCTTTTCCAGGGGCCCTTAACATCGGAGACCCCAAAACTCCATTTCCAGGGGACCTAACCCCAGGGGCCCCAAAACCTCATTGCCAGGGGCCCCTAACCCCAGGGACCCCAAAACCCCATTTTCTGGGACCCTAAAGTCAGGGAACCCAAAACTCCATTTCCACGGGCCCTTAAACCAAGGGGCCCCAAAAGACTCTTGGAAACACACTCCATATACCCTTCGGATGAACGGCTAGCCGTTTTTCGCTGGCAAATTGACCCAGATGCGCTGTGAACTCAGCTAAACACGAGAAATTCGTTCCGAAGGACTGCTTGGACCGAATTCCCTGTGAAGTCGTCCCACGAACGCTGTTCGGATTCGCTGCTTGGCTTTTGGCAGAAATTCATTCGGGAAAATAGCTAAACGTGAATTATTAACCCCAGATCACTGCAAGAACTGACGTTCTACGCAAGCAATCTCTAAATGCAATTCGGTTCCACTGCTTGTCATTGGACTGCGCTCCTTTTTTTCACAATTTTAGAAATATGAGACATTCATTCTAGTTCGCAGATCAGTACCAATGTCACTGCAATTCTTCTGCAAATGTCATCATTTCACCCCTTCAAATTTGATAGAGAGCCTTTCGCAATTATTCTGACCCAATCATGTCGGTACTTTCCGAGGCAAGACTTAGTTGTGCATGAAGGGAATCTTTCTAAATGGTCTGCATGGGAGTCTATTGGCTTCTAATGGACTATAGCAAGAGAAATCTGTGTTTAGCCATAATCAGGAACGGATGATTCGCATTGTTCACCGAAACAGCTCCCCAAAATCTCAAGCAGTGAAATCATGGCATTTGAAGGGGAATTGCATGTGAAATTCCTGCTTATCTGTGCACGACTGTCTCGTGTTTATCAATTTTCACAAAGGGAGCGATGTCAAATGACCGGCAGGGCACCGAATAGCATGTCATTTTGCGCAGTGATTTGGGCTTAATTTTCAGGTTTGCCTATTTTCACGAATGAATTTCTGCCAAAAGCTCAGCAGTGGATCCGCATAGCAGTTGTCGGATGATTCCAGGAGGAATTCGTGCCAGGCAGTCCTTCGGAACGAATGTTCTACACTTGGCTGTTTTCATAGCGCATCTGGGAAAATTTGCTAGCAGTGCATTAGGAGCTCCCATAAAGGGCCAGCCTTTCATCCGAAGAGTCTTTGAAGTCTGTTTCCAAGAGAAATTCGTGCCTAACTGTGGTTTGCAATGAATGGTTCTTGTTTAGCCAGCTGCATGAAGAAAATCTTTCTAAATGGTCTGCATGGGATTCTGTGAGCTTCCGATGGACTATTCCAAGAGAAATCCGTGTTTGGCCATGATCAGGAATGGATTATTCGCATTTTTCTCCCAAACAGCTCCCCAAAATCTCAAGCAGTGAAATCATGGCATTTGAAGGGGAATTGCATGTGAAATTCCTGCTTATCTGTGCACTAGAAGTAAATGACCATCTCTGCATCCGAATGGCATTTAGAGATTCGTTCCGTAGCAATGTCAGGTCTTTGGGCTTAATTACTCAGGTTTAGCTATTTTCACCAATGGATTTCTGCCAAAAGCCCAGCAGTGAGTCCGAATAGCATTTGTCGGATGATTCCAGGAGGAATTGGAGCCACGCAGTCCTTCGGAAGCAATTTCTCACCTTTAGCTATTTTCAAAGCGCATCTCGGTAAATTTGCCAGTAGTGCGTCAGGGCCCTTAACCCCAGCGGCCCCGGAACCCCATTTCCAGGGGCCCTTCACCCCAGGGGCCCCACAACCCCGTTTCCAGGGGCCCCAAATCTCAGCGACCCCAAATTCCTTTTCCAGGGTCCCTTAGCATCGGAGACCCTAGATCTCCATTTTCAGGGGACCTTAACCCCAGGGGCCTCACAACCTCATTTCCAGAGCCCCTTATCCCCAGGGTACCCCTAAACCACATTTCCAGGGGCCCAGAAACCCACGGGCAACGGAGCCCCATTCCAGAGGCTCTTAACCCCAGGGACCACAAAACCACATTTCCTGCGGCCCCTACTGTCAGGGAACCCAAAACCCCATTTCCAGTGACCCCTAATCTCAGGGACCCCAAAACCCCGTTTCCAGGGGCCCTTAACCCGAGGGACCCCATCCCCCATTTCCTGCGGCCCCTAATGTCACGGAATCCAAAACCCCATTTCCAGTGACCCCTAATCTCAGGGACCCCAAAACCCCGTTTCCAGGGGCCCTTCACCCCAGGGGTCCCACAACCCCATTTCCAGAGGCCCTAAACCCCAGGGGCCCCAAAACCCCATTTCCAGGGGCCCTTCACCCCAGGGGCCCCAAAACCCCATTTCCAGAGGGCCTTAAACACAGTGACCCCAAGACCACATTTTCAGGGGACCTTAAGCCCAAGGGCCCCAAAACCCCTTTACCAGAGGCCCTAAAATCCCAGGGGCCCCCAAACTCCATATCCAGGGGCCCCAAAACCCTAGGGCACTGAATCACCTTTTCCAGGGGCCCGTAATCTCATTAACCCCACAACCCCATTTCCAGGGGACCTTAAACCCAGGAACCCCAAAACCCCTTTACCATAGGCCCTTAAGTCCCAAGGGTCCCCAAACCCCATTTCCAGGGTCCCCAAATCTCAGCGACCCCAAATTCCTTTTCCAGGGGCCCTTAGCATCGGAGACCCCAGAACTCAATTTTCAGGGGACCTTAACCCCAGGGGCCTCACAACCCCATTTGCACAGCCCCTTATCCCCAGGGACCCCTAAACCACATTTCCAGGGGCCCAGAAACCCACGGGCCCTGGAACCCCATTTCCAGGGGACCTTTACCCCAGTGGCCCCAAAACCCCATTTCCAGAGGCCCTTAACCACAGGGGCCACAAAACCCCATTTCCACGGGCCCTTAACCGCAGTGACCCCAAAACCCCATTTCCTGGGACACTAATGCCAGGGAACCCAAAAATCCCATTTCCAGGGGCTCTTAACCCCATTGGACCCCAAACCCCATATCCAGGCGCCCAGAACCCCTGGGGCCCCAAAACCCCATTTCCAGGGTCCCCTAATTTACGGGGCCCCAAAAACCCCATTTCGAGGTGCCCTTAACCCCAGGGGCCTCACAACCCCATTTCCAGGGGCCCTTAGCCCCAGGGACCCCCTAAACCACATTTCCAGGGGCCCACAAACCCACGGGCCCCGCAACCCCATTTCCAGAGGCTCTTAACCCCAGGGAACCCAAAACCCCATTTCCACGGGACCTTAAGCCCAGGGGCCCCAGAAACCCCAATACCATAGTCCCTTAAGTCCCAGGGGCCCCCAAACCCCTTTTCCAGGGGCCCCAAAACTCAAGGGCACTAAATCCCCATTTCCCGGGGCCCGTAATCTCATTAAGCCCACAACCCCATTGCCAGGGGCCCCTAACCCCAGGGGCTCCAAAACCCCATTTCCTGGGACCCTAATGTCAGGGAACCCAAAACTCTATTTCCACGGGCCCTTAAACCAAGGGGCCCCAAAAGACTCTTGGAAACACACTCCATATACCCTCCGGATGAACGGCTAGCCGTTTTTCGCTGGCAAATTGACCCAGATGCGCTGTGAACTCAGTTAAACACGAGAAATTCGTTCCGAAGGACTGCTTGGACCGAATTCCCTGTGAAGTCGTCCTACGAACGCTGTTCGGATTCGCTGCTTGGCTTTTGGCAGAAATTCATTCGGGAAAATAGCTAAACGTGAATTATTAACCCCAGATAACTGCAAGAACTGACGTTCTACGCAACCAATCTCTAAATGCAATTCGGTTCCACTGCTGGTATTGGACTGCGCTCCTTTTTTTCACAATTTTAGAAATATGAGACATTCATTCTAGTTCGCAGATCAGTACCAATGTCACTGCAATTCTTCTGCAAATGTCATCATTTCACCCCTTCAAATTTGATAGAGAGCCTTTCGCAATTATTGTGACCCAATCATGTCGGTACTTTCCGAGGCAAGGCTTAGTTGTGCATGAAGGGAATCTTTCTAAATGGTCTGCATGGGAGTCTATTGGCTTCTAATGGACTATAGCAAGAGAAATCTGTGTTTAGCCATTATCAGGAATGGATGATTCGCATTTTTCACCGAAACAGCTCCCCAAAATCTCAAGCAGTGAAATCATGGCATTTGAAGGGGAATTGCATGTGAAATTCCTGCTTATCTGTGCACGACTGTCTCGTGTTTATCAATGTTCACAAAGGGAGCGATGTCAAATGACCGGCAGGGCACCGAATAGCATGTCATTTTGCGCAGTGATTTGGGCTTAATTACTCAGGTTTGCCTATTTTCACGAATGAATTTCTGCCAAAAGCTCAGCAGTGGATCCGCATAGCATTTGTCGTTTGATTCCAGGAGGAATTCGTGCCAGGCAGTCCTTCGGAACGAATGTTCTACACTTGGCTGTTTTCATAGCGCATCTAGGAAAATTTGCTAGCAGTGCATTAGGAGCTCCCATAAAGGGCCAGCCTTTCATCCGAAGAGTCTTTGAAGTCTGTTTCCAAGAGAAATTCGTGCCTAACTGTGGTTTGCAATGAATGG
The DNA here is from genome assembly GCA_026122505.1 of Aldabrachelys gigantea. NCBI lineage: Eukaryota > Metazoa > Chordata > Testudines > Testudinidae > Aldabrachelys > Aldabrachelys gigantea. Next base: position 58,663 of record JALNIE010000647.1, read on the forward strand.
TTCTTGTTTAGCCAGCTGCATGAAGAAAATCTTTCTAAATGGTCTGCATGGGATTCTGTGAGCTTCCGATGGACTATTCCAAGAGAAATCCGTGTTTGGCCATGATCAGGAATGAATGATTCGCATTTTTCTCCCAAACAGCTCCCCAAAATCTCAAGCAGTGAAATCATGGCATTTGAAGGGGAATTGCATGTCAAATTCCTGCTTATCTGTGCACTAGAAGTAAATGACCATCTCTGCATCCGAATAGCATTTAGAGATTCGTTCCGTAGCAATGTCAGGTCTTTGGGCTTAATTACTCAGGTTTAGCTATTTTCACCAATGGATTTCTGCCAAAAGCCCAGCAGTGAGTCCGAATAGCATTTGTGGGATCATTTGGGAGGAATTGGAGCCACGCAGTCCTTCGGAAGCAATTTCTCACCTTTAGCTATTTTCAAAGGGCATCTCGGTAAATTTGCCAGTAGTGCGTCAGGGCCCTTAACCCCAGGGGCCCCGGAACCCCATTTCCAGGGGCCCTTCACCCCAGGGGCCCCACAAACCCATTTCCAGAGGGCCTTAAACACAGTGACCCCAAGACCACATTTTCAGGGGACCTTAAGCCCACGGGCCCCAAAACCCCTTTACCAGCGGCCCTAAAATCCCAGGGGCCCCCAAACTCCATATCCAGGGGCCCCAAAACCCTAGGGCACGAAATCACCTTTTCCAGGGGCCCGTAATCTCATTAACCCCACAACCCCATTTCCAGGGGACCTTAAGCCCAGGAACCCCAAAACCCCTTTACCATAGGCCCTTAAGTCCCAAGGGTCCCCAAACCCCATTTCCAGGGGCCCCAAATCTCAGCGACCCCAAATTCCTTTTCCAGGGGCCCTTAGCATCGGAGACCCCAGAACTCAATTTTCAGGGGACCTTAACCCCAGGGGCCTAACAACCCCATTTGCACAGCCCCTTATCCCCAGGGACCCCTAAACCACATTTCCAGGGGCCCAGAAACCCACGGGCCCTGGAACCCCATTTCCAGAGGCCCTTAACCACAGGGGCCACAAAACCCCATTTCCACGGGCCCTTAACCGCAGTGACCCCAAAACCCCATTTCCAGGGACACTAATGCCAGGGAACCCAAAAATCCCATTTCCAGGGGCTCTTAACCCCATTGGACCCCAAACCCCATATCCAGGCGCCCAGAACCCCTGGGGCCCCAAAACCCCATTTCCAGGGTCCCCTAATTTACGGGGCCCCAAAAACCCCATTTCGAGGTGCCCTTAACCCCAGGGGCCTCACAACCCCATTTCCAGGGGCCCTTAGCCCCAGGGACCCCCTAAACCACATTTCCAGGGGCCCAGAAACCCACGGGCCCCGCAACCCCATTTCCAGAGGCTCTTAACCCCAGGGAACCCAAAACCCCATTTCCACGGGACCTTAAGGCCAGGGGCCCCAGAAACCCCAATACCATAGTCCCTTAAGTCCCAGGGGCCCCCAAACCCCATTTCCAGGGGCCCCAAAACTCAAGGGCACTAAATCCCCATTTCCCGGGGCCCGTAATCTCATTAAGCCCACAACCCCATTGCCAGGGGCCCCTAACCCCAGGGACCCCAAAACCCCATTTCCTGGGACCCTAATGTCAGGGAACCCAAAACTCCATTTCCACGGGCCCTTAAACCAAGGGGCCCCAAAAGACTCTTGGAAACACACTCCATATACCCTTCGGATGAACGGCTAGCCGTTTTTCGCTGGCAAATTGACCCAGATGCGCTGTGAACTCAGCTAAACACGAGAAATTCGTTCCGAAGGACTGCTTGGACCGAATTCCCTGTGCAGTCGTCCTACGAACGCTGTTCGGATTCGCTGCTTGGCTTTTGGCAGAAATTCATTCGGGAAAATAGCTAAACGTGAATTATTAACCCCAGATCACTGCAAGAACTGACGTTCTACGCAAGCAATCTCTAAATGCAATTCGGTTCCACTGCTGGTCATTGGACTGCGCTCCTTTTTTTCACAATTTTAGAAATATGAGACATTCATTCTAGTTCGCAGATCAGTACGAATGTCACTGCAATTCTTCTGCAAATGTCATCATTTCACCCCTTCAAATTTGATAGAGAGCCTTTCGCAATTATTGTGACCCAATCATGTCGGTACTTTCCGAGGCAAGACTTAGTTGTGCATGAAGGTAATCTTTCTAAATGGTCTGCATGGGAGTCTCTTGGCTTCTAAAGGACTATAGCAAGAGAAATCTGTGTTTAGTCATGATCAGGAATGGATGATTCGCATTTTTCACCGAAACAGCTCCCCAAAATCTCAAGCAGTGAAATCATGGCATTTGAAGGGGAATTGCATGTGAAATTCCTGCTTATCTGTGCACGACTGTCTCGTGTTTATCAATTTTCACAAAGGGAGCGATGTCAAATGACCGGCAGGGCACCGAATAGCATGTCATTTTGCGCAGTGATTTGGGCTTAATTTTCAGGTTTGCCTATTTTCACGAATGAATTTCTGCCAAAAGCTCAGCAGTGGATCCGCATAGCAGTTGTCGGATGATTCCAGGAGGAATTCGTGCCAGGCAGTCCTTCGGAACGAATGTTCTACACTTGGCTGTTTTCATAGCGCATCTGGGAAAATTTGCTAGCAGTGCATTAGGAGCTCCCATAAAGGGCCAGCCTTTCATCCGAAGAGTCTTTGAAGTCTGTTTCCAAGAGAAATTCGTGCCTAACTGTGGTTTGCAATGAATGGTTCTTGTTTAGCCAGCTGCATGAAGAAAATCTTTCTAAATGGTCTGCATGGGATTCTGTGAGCTTCCGATGGACTATTCCAAGAGAAATCCGTGTTTGGCCATGATCAGGAATGAATGATTTGCATTTTTCTCCCAAACAGCTCCCCAAAATCTCAAGCAGTGAAATCATGGCATTGAAGGGGAATTGCATGTCAAATTCCTGCTTATCTGTGCACTAGAAGTAAATGACCATCTCAGCATCCGAATGGCATTTAGAGATTCGTTCCGTAGCAATGTCAGGTCTTTGGGCTTAATTACTCAGGTTTAGCTATTTTCACCAATGGATTTCTGCCAAAAGCCCAGCAGTGAGTCCGAATAGCATTTGTCGGATGATTCCGGGAGGAATTGGAGCCACGCAGTCCTTCGGAAGCAATTTCTCACCTTTAGCTATTTTCAAAGCGCATCTCGGTAAATTTGCCAGTAGTGCGTCAGGGCCCTTAACCCCAGGGGCCCCGGAACCCCATTTCCAGGGGCCCTTCACCCCAGGGGCCCCACAACCTCATTTCCAGGGGCCCCAAATCTCAGCGACCCAAATTCCTTTTCCAGGGTCCCTTAGCATCGGAGACCCTACAACTCCATTTCCAGGGTCCCTTATCTCCAGGGGCCTCACAACCCCATTTCCAGGGGCCCTTAACCCCAGGGACCCCCTAAACCACATTTCCAGGGGCCCAGAAACCCACGGGCCCCGCAACCCCATTTCCACAGGCCCTTAACCTCAGTGACCCCAAAACCCCATTTCCAGGGTCCCCTAATTTACGGGGCCCCAAAAACCCCATTTCCAGGGGCCCTTAACCCCAGGGGCCTCACAACCCCATTTCCTGGGGCCCTTAACCCCAGGGACCCCCTAAACCACATTTCCAGGGGCCCAGAAACCCACGGGCCCCGCAACCCCAATTCCAGAGGCTCTTAACCCCAGGTTACCCAAAACCCCATTTCCACGGGACCTTAAGCCCAGGGGCCCCAGAAACCCCAATACCATAGTCCCTTAAGTCCCAGTGGCCCGCAAACCCCATTTCCAGGGGCCCCAAAACCCAAGGGCACTAAATCCCCATTTCCCGGGGCCCGTAATCTCATTAAGCCCACAACCCCATTGCCAGGGGCCCCTAACCCCAGGGACCCCAAAATCCCATTTCCTGGGACCCTAATGTCAGGGAACCCAAAACTCCATTTCCACTGGCCCTTAAACCAAGGGGCCCCAAAAGACTCTTGGAAACACACTCCATATACCCTTCGGATGAACGGCTGGCCGTTTTTCGCTGGCAAATTGACCCAGATGCGCTGTGAACTCAGCTAAACACGAGAAATTCGTTCCGAAGGACTGCTTGGACCGAATTCCCTGTGAAGTCGTCCCACGAACGCTGTTCGGATTCGCTGCTTGGCTTTTGGCAGAAATTCATTCGGGAAAATAGCTAAACGTGAACTATTAACCCCAGATCACTGCAAGAACTGACGTTCTACGCAAGCAATCTCTAAATGCAATTCGGTTCCACTGCTGGTCATTGGACTGCGCTCCTTTTTTTCACAATTTTAGAAATATGAGACATTCATTCTAGTTCGCAGATCAGTACCAATGTCACTGCAATTCTTCTGCAAATGTCATCATTTCACCCCTTCAAATTTGATAGAGAGCCTTTCGCAATTATTCTGACCCAATCATGTCGGTACTTTCCGAGGCAAGGCTTAGTTGTGCATGAAGGGAATCTTTCTAAATGGTCTGCATGGGAGTCTATTGCTTCTAATGGACTATAGCAAGAGAAATCTGTGTTTAGCCATTATCAGGAATGGATGATTCGCATTGTTCACCGAAACAGCTCCCCAAAATCTCAAGCAGTGAAATCATGGCATTTGAAGGGGAATTGCATGTGAAATTCCTGCTTATCTGTGCACGACTGTCTCGTGTTTATCAATTTTCACAAAGGGAGCGATGTCAAATGACCGGCAGGGCACCGAATAGCATGTCATTTTGCGCAGTGATTTGGGCTTAATTTTCAGGTTTGCCTATTTTCACGAATGAATTTCTGCCAAAAGCTCAGCAGTGGATCCGCATAGCAGTTGTCGGATGATTCCAGGAGGAATTCGTGCCAGGCAGTCCTTCGGAACGAATGTTCTACACTTGGCTGTTTTCATAGCGCATCTGGGAAAATTTGCTAGCAGTGCATTAGGAGCTCCCATAAAGGGCCAGCCTTTCATCCGAAGAGTCTTTGAAGTCTGTTTCCAAGAGAAATTCGTGCCTAACTGTGGTTTGCAATGAATGGTTCTTGTTTAGCCAGCTGCATGAAGAAAATCTTTCTAAATGGTCTGCATGGGATTCTGTGAGCTTCCGATGGACTATTCCAAGAGAAATCCGTGTTTGGCCATGATCAGGAATGGATTATTCGCATTTTTCTCCCAAACAGCTCCCCAAAATCTCAAGCAGTGAAATCATGGCATTTGAAGGGGAATTGCATGTGAAATTCCTGCTTATCTGTGCACTAGAAGTAAATGACCATCTCTGCATCCGAATGGCATTTAGAGATTCGTTCCGTAGCAATGTCAGGTCTTTGGGCTTAATTACTCAGGTTTAGCTATTTTCACCAATGGATTTCTGCCAAAAGCCCAGCAGTGAGTCCGAATAGCATTTGTCGGATGATTCCAGGAGGAATTGGAGCCACGCAGTCCTTCGGAAGCAATTTCTCACCTTTAGCTATTTTCAAAGCGCATCTCGGTAAATTTGCCAGTAGTGCGTCAGGGCCCTTAACCCCAGCGGCCCCGGAACCCCATTTCCAGGGGCCCTTCACCCCAGGGGCCCCACAACCCCGTTTCCAGGGGCCCCAAATCTCAGCGACCCCAAATTCCTTTTCCAGGGTCCCTTAGCATCGGAGACCCTAGATCTCCATTTTCAGGGGACCTTAACCCCAGGGGCCTCACAACCTCATTTCCAGAGCCCCTTATCCCCAGGGTACCCCTAAACCACATTTCCAGGGGCCCAGAAACCCACGGGCAACGGAGCCCCATTCCAGAGGCTCTTAACCCCAGGGACCACAAAACCACATTTCCTGCGGCCCCTACTGTCAGGGAACCCAAAACCCCATTTCCAGTGACCCTAATCTCAGGGACCCCAAAACCCCGTTTCCAGGGGCCCTTAACCCGAGGGACCCCATCCCCCATTTCCTGCGGCCCCTAATGTCACGGAATCCAAAACCCCATTTCCAGTGACCCCTAATCTCAGGGACCCCAAAACCCCGTTTCCAGGGGCCCTTCACCCCAGGGGTCCCACAACCCCATTTCCAGAGGCCCTAAACCCCAGGGGCCCCAAAACCCCATTTCCAGGGGCCCTTCACCCCAGGGGCCCCAAAACCCCATTTCCAGAGGGCCTTAAACACAGTGACCCCAAGACCACATTTTCAGGGGACCTTAAGCCCAAGGGCCCCAAAACCCCTTTACCAGAGGCCCTAAAATCCCAGGGGCCCCCAAACTCCATATCCAGGGGCCCCAAAACCCTAGGGCACTGAATCACCTTTTCCAGGGGCCCGTAATCTCATTAACCCCACAACCCCATTTCCAGGGGACCTTAAACCCAGGAACCCCAAAACCCCTTTACCATAGGCCCTTAAGTCCCAAGGGTCCCCAAACCCCATTTCCAGGGGCCCCAAATCTCAGCGACCCCAAATTCCTTTTCCAGGGGCCCTTAGCATCGGAGACCCCAGAACTCCATTTTCAGGGGACCTTAACCCCAGGGGCCTCACAACCCCATTTGCACAGCCCCTTATCCCCAGGGACCCCTAAACCACATTTCCAGGGGCCCAGAAACCCACGGGCCCTGGAACCCCATTTCCAGGGGACCTTTACCCCAGTGGCCCCAAAACCCCATTTCCAGAGGCCCTTAACCACAGGGGCCCCAAAACCCCATTTCCACGGGCCCTTAACCGCAGTGACCCCAAAACCCCATTTCCTGGGACACTAATGCCAGGGAACCCAAAAATCCCATTTCCAGGGGCTCTTAACCCCATTGGACCCCAAACCCCATATCCAGGCGCCCAGAACCCCTGGGGCCCCAAAACCCCATTTCCAGGGTCCCCTAATTTACGGGGCCCCAAAAACCCCATTTCCAGGGGCCCTTAACCCCAGGGGCCTCACAACCCCATTTCCAGGGGCCCTTAGCCCCAGGGACCCCCTAAACCACATTTCCAGGGGCCCACAAACCCACGGGCCCCGCAACCCCATTTCCAGAGGCTCTTAACCCCAGGGAACCCAAAACCCCATTTCCACGGGACCTTAAGCCCAGGGGCCCCAGAAACCCCAATACCATAGTCCCTTAAGTCCCAGGGGCCCCCAAACCCCATTTCCAGGGGCCCCAAAACTCAAGGGCACTAAATCCCCATTTCCCGGGGCCCGTAATCTCATTAAGCCCACAACCCCATTGCCAGGGGCCCCTAACCCCAGGGGCTCCAAAACCCCATTTCCTGGGACCCTAATGTCAGGGAACCCAAAACTCTATTTCCACGGGCCCTTAAACCAAGGGGCCCCAAAAGACTCTTGGAAACACACTCCATATACCCTCCGGATGAACGGCTAGCCGTTTTTTCGCTGGCAAATTGACCCAGATGCGCTGTGAACTCAGTTAAACACGAGAAATTCGTTCCGAAGGACTGCTTGGACCGAATTCCCTGTGAAGTCGTCCTACGAACGCTGTTCGGATTCGCTGCTTGGCTTTTGGCAGAAATTCATTCGGGAAAATAGCTAAACGTGAATTATTAACCCCAGATAACTGCAAGAACTGACGTTCTACGCAACCAATCTCTAAATGCAATTCGGTTCCACTGCTGGTATTGGACTGCGCTCCTTTTTTTCACAATTTTAGAAATATGAGACATTCATTCTAGTTCGCAGATCAGTACCAATGTCACTGCAATTCTTCTGCAAATGTCATCATTTCACCCCTTCAAATTTGATAGAGAGCCTTTCGCAATTATTGTGACCCAATCATGTCGGTACTTTCCGAGGCAAGGCTTAGTTGTGCATGAAGGGAATCTTTCTAAATGGTCTGCATGGGAGTCTATTGGCTTCTAATGGACTATAGCAAGAGAAATCTGTGTTTAGCCATTATCAGGAATGGATGATTCGCATTTTTTCACCGAAACAGCTCCCCAAAATCTCAAGCAGTGAAATCATGGCATTTGAAGGGGAATTGCATGTGAAATTCCTGCTTATCTGTGCACGACTGTCTCGTGTTTATCAATGTTCACAAAGGGAGCGATGTCAAATGACCGGCAGGGCACCGAATAGCATGTCATTTTGCGCAGTGATTTGGGCTTAATTACTCAGGTTTGCCTATTTTCACGAATGAATTTCTGCCAAAAGCTCAGCAGTGGATCCGCATAGCATTTGTCGTTTGATTCCAGGAGGAATTCGTGCCAGGCAGTCCTTCGGAACGAATGTTCTACACTTGGCTGTTTTCATAGCGCATCTAGGAAAATTTGCTAGCAGTGCATTAGGAGCTCCCATAAAGGGCCAGCCTTTCATCCGAAGAGTCTTTGAAGTCTGTTTCCAAGAGAAATTCGTGCCTAACTGTGGTTTGCAATGAATGGTTCTTGTTTAGCCAGCTGCATGAAGAAAATCTTTCTAAATGGTCTGCATGGGATTCTGTGAGCTTCCGATGGACTATTCCAAGAGAAATCCGTGTTTGGCCATGATCAGGAATGAATGATTCGCATTTTTCTCCCAAACAGCTCCCCAAAATCTCAAGCAGTGAAATCATGGCATTTGAAGGGGAATTGCATGTCAAATTCCTGCTTATCTGTGCACTAGAAGTAAATGACCATCTCTGCATCCGAATAGCATTTAGAGATTCGTTCCGTAGCAATGTCAGGTCTTTGGGCTTAATTACTCAGGTTTAGCTATTTTCACCAATGGATTTCTGCCAAAAGCCCAGCAGTGAGTCCGAATAGCATTTGTGGGATCATTTGGGAGGAATTGGAGCCACGCAGTCCTTCGGAAGCAATTTCTCACCTTTAGCTATTTTCAAAGGGCATCTCGGTAAATTTGCCAGTAGTGCGTCAGGGCCCTTAACCCCAGGGGCCCCGGAACCCCATTTCCAGGGGCCCTTCACCCCAGGGGCCCCACAAACCCATTTCCAGAGGGCCTTAAACACAGTGACCCCAAGACCACATTTTCAGGGGACCTTAAGCCCACGGGCCCCAAAACCCCTTTACCAGCGGCCCTAAAATCCCAGGGGCCCCCAAACTCCATATCCAGGGGCCCCAAAACCCTAGGGCACGAAATCACCTTTTCCAGGGGCCCGTAATCTCATTAACCCCACAACCCCATTTCCAGGGGACCTTAAGCCCAGGAACCCCAAAACCCCTTTACCATAGGCCCTTAAGTCCCAAGGGTCCCCAAACCCCATTTCCAGGGGCCCCAAATCTCAGCGACCCCAAATTCCTTTTCCAGGGGCCCTTAGCATCGGAGACCCCAGAACTCAATTTTCAGGGGACCTTAACCCCAGGGGCCTAACAACCCCATTTGCACAGCCCCTTATCCCCAGGGACCCCTAAACCACATTTCCAGGGGCCCAGAAACCCACGGGCCCTGGAACCCCATTTCCAGAGGCCCTTAACCACAGGGGCCACAAAACCCCATTTCCACGGGCCCTTAACCGCAGTGACCCCAAAACCCCATTTCCAGGGACACTAATGCCAGGGAACCCAAAAATCCCATTTCCAGGGGCTCTTAACCCCATTGGACCCCAAACCCCATATCCAGGCGCCCAGAACCCCTGGGGCCCCAAAACCCCATTTCCAGGGTCCCCTAATTTACGGGGCCCCAAAAACCCCATTTCGAGGTGCCCTTAACCCCAGGGGCCTCACAACCCCATTTCCAGGGGCCCTTAGCCCCAGGGACCCCCTAAACCACATTTCCAGGGGCCCACAAACCCACGGGCCCCGCAACCCCATTTCCAGAGGCTCTTAACCCCAGGGAACCCAAAACCCCATTTCCACGGGACCTTAAGCCCAGGGGCCCCAGAAACCCCAATACCATAGTCCCTTAAGTCCCAGGGGCCCCCAAACCCCATTTCCAGGGGCCCCAAAACTCAAGGGCACTAAATCCCCATTTCCCGGGGCCCGTAATCTCATTAAGCCCACAACCCCATTGCCAGGGGCCCCTAACCCCAGGGACCCCAAAACCCCATTTCCTGGGACCCTAATGTCAGGGAACCCAAAACTCCATTTCCACGGGCCCTTAAACCAAGGGGCCCCAAAAGACTCTTGGAAACACACTCCATATACCCTTCGGATGAACGGCTAGCCGTTTTTTCGCTGGCAAATTGACCCAGATGCGCTGTGAACTCAGCTAAACACGAGAAATTCGTTCCGAAGGACTGCTTGGACCGAATTCCCTGTGCAGTCGTCCTACGAACGCTGTTCGGATTCGCTGCTTGGCTTTTGGCAGAAATTCATTCGGGAAAATAGCTAAACGTGAATTATTAACCCCAGATCACTGCAAGAACTGACGTTCTACGCAAGCAATCTCTAAATGCAATTCGGTTCCACTGCTGGTCATTGGACTGCGCTCCTTTTTTTCACAATTTTAGAAATATGAGACATTCATTCTAGTTCGCAGATCAGTACCAATGTCACTGCAATTCTTCTGCAAATGTCATCATTTCACCCCTTCAAATTTGATAGAGAGCCTTTCGCAATTATTGTGACCCAATCATGTCGGTACTTTCCGAGGCAAGACTTAGTTGTGCATGAAGGTAATCTTTCTAAATGGTCTGCATGGGAGTCTCTTGGCTTCTAAAGGACTATAGCAAGAGAAATCTGTGTTTAGTCATGATCAGGAATGGATGATTCGCATTTTTCACCGAAACAGCTCCCCAAAATCTCAAGCAGTGAAATCATGGCATTTGAAGGGGAATTGCATGTGAAATTCCTGCTTATCTGTGCACGACTGTCTCGTGTTTATCA
>JALNIE010000649.1:0-24258 GCA_026122505.1 Aldabrachelys gigantea
CAGAGTTCTCCTGGACTAGTCCATTAGAAGACCATAGAATCCCATGCAGACCATTTAGAAAGATTCCCTTCATGTCTATAGCTAAACAAGAAGCATTCATTGCAAACAAGAGTTAGGCACGAATTGTTCTTGGAAAAAGACTCCCAATACTCTTCGGACGAAATGCTGGCCATTTTTGGAGGTCCTGATGCACTGCTGACAAATGACCGAGATACGCCGTAAAAAGAGCTAAAGGTATATAATTCGTTCCGAAGGACTGCCTGCCACGAATGCCTCCTGGAACCATCCGACAAATGCTATGCGGAACAACTGCTGCGTTTTTGGAAGAGAGCCATTTTTTAGAACAGCTAAACCTGAGTCACGATGCCCTAATGACTGCACGAAATGACATTCCCACGAATCCAAACTCTACATGCTATTCGGAGGCAGTGGTAGCCATTTGCCAGCGCTCCGCTTGTGATTATTGATAAAGAGGAGACATTCATACTATTGCGCATATAAGCACGATTTTCACCTGAAATTTTGGTGCTAATGCATTATTACACTGCTGGAGAATTTGTGGAGATGTTCCTGCGAAAAATGCGAATCATTCATTCCTGATCATGGCTAAAGACAGAGTTCTCTTGGACTAGTCTATTAGAAGACCATAGAATCCCATGCAGACCATTTAGAAAGATTCCCTTCATGTCTATAGCTAAACAAGAACCATTCATTGCAAACAAGAGGTAGGCACGAATTGTTCTTGGAAAAAGACTCCCAATACTCTTCGGATGAAATCCTGGCCAATTTTTGGAGGTCCTGATGCACTGCTGACAAATGACCGAGATACGCCGTAAAAAGAGCTAAAGGTATAAAATACGTTCCGAAGAACTGTCTGCCACGAATTCCTCCTGGAATCATCCGACAGATGCTAGGCGGATCCACTGCTGGGTTTTTAGCATAAGTCAAGTTGTGAAAATAGCTTAATTAAGGCCAAATCACTGCAAGATCTGACATCCCTCTCGAAGCAATCTCTAAATGCTATTCGGATGCACTCCCGGTCATTGGACAGCGCTCCCTTTGTGACAATAGATAAACACGAGACAGTCCTTCTAGTGCACAGATAAACAGGAATTTCACATGCAATTGCCCTTCAAATGCCATTATTTCACGGTTTCAGATTGTGGGGAGGTATTTCGGTGAAAAATGCCAATCACTCCTGATCACGGCTAAAGACAGGACTTCTTGGAAGAGTCCTCAGAAGACCATAGAATCCCATGCAGACCATTTAGAAAGATTCCCTTCATGTTTATAGCTAAACAAGAACCATTCATTGCAAACAAGAGTTAGGCACGAATTTTTCTTGGAAAAAGACTCCCAATACTCTTCGGATGAAATGCTGGCCATTTTGGAGGTCCTGATGAATTGCTGACAAAAGACCGACATACGCCGTACAAAGAGCTAAAGGTATAGAATTCGTTCCGAAGGACTGCCTGCCACGAATGCCTCCTGGAATAATCCGACAAATGCTATGCGGATCCACTGCTGCGTTTTTGGAAGAGAGCCATTTGTTAGAACAGCTAAACCTGAGTCATGATGCCCAAATCACTGCACGAAATGACATTCCCACGAGTCCAAACTCTACATGCTATTCGGAGGCACTGGTAGCCATTTGCCAGCGCTCCCCTTGTGATTATTGATAAAGAGGAGACATTCATTCTATTGCACATATAAGAACGATTTTCACCTGAAATTGTCGTTCTAATGCATTATTACACTGCTGGACAATTTGTGGAGATGTTCCTGCGAAAATTGCGAATCATTCATTCCTGATCATGCCTAAAGACAGAGTTCTCTTCGACTAGTCCATTAGAAGACCATAGAATCCCATGCAGACCATTTAGAAAGATTCCCTTCATGTCTATAGCTAAACAAGAACCATTCATTGCAAACAAGAGTTAGGCACGAATTGTTCTTGGAAAAAGACTCCCAATACTCTTCGGATGAAATGCTGGCCATTTTTGGAGGTCCTGATGCACTGCTGACAAATGACCGAGATACGCCGTAAAAAGAGCTAAAGGTATAAAATACGTTCCGAAGAACTGTCTGCCACGAATTCCTCCTGGAATCATCCGACAGATGCTAGGCGGATCCACTGCTGGGTTTTTAGCATAAGTCAAGTTGTGAAAATAGCTTAATTAAGGCCAAATCACTGCAAGATCTGACATCCCTCTCGAAGCAATCTCTAAATGCTATTCGGATGCACTCCCGGTCATTGGACAGCGCTCCCTTTTTGACAATTGATAAACACGAGACAGTCCTTCTAGTGCACAGATAAGCAGGAATTTCACAGGCAATTGCCCTTCAAATGCCATTATTTCACGGTTTGAGATTGTGGGGAGCTTTTTCGGTGGAAACTGCCTATCATTCCTGATCATGGCTAAAGACAGGATTTCTTCGAAGAGTCCTCAGAAGACGATAAAATCCCATGCAGACCATTTAGAAAGATTCCCTTCATGTTTATAGCTAAACAAGAACCATTCATTGCAAACAAGAGTTAGGCACGAATTTTTCTTGGAAAAAGACTTTCAGTACTCCTCGGATTAAATGCTGGCCATTTTGGAGGTCCTGATGAGTTGCTGACAAAAGACCGACATACGCCGTATAAAGAGCTAAAGGTATAAATTCGTTCCGAAGGACTGCCTGCCACGAATGCCTCCTGGAATCATCCGACAAATGCTATGCGGATCCACTGCTGCGTTTTAGCATAAGTCATTTTGTGAAAATAGCTAATTAAGGCCAAATCACTGCAAGATCTGACATCCCTCTCGAAGCAATCTCTAAATGCTATTCGGATGCATCTCCCGGTCATTGGACAAGCGCTCCCTTTTTGACCATTGATAAACACGAGACAGTCCTTCTAGTGCACAGATAAACAGGGAATTTCACATGCAATTGCCCTTCAAAATGCCATTATTTCACGGTTTGAGATTGTGGGGAGGTATTTCCGGTGAAAATGCCAATCACTCCTGATCACGGCTAAAGACCAGGATTTCTTGGAAGAGTCCTCAGAAGACCATTGAAACCCATGCAGACCATTTAGAAAGATTCCCTTCATGTTTATAGCTAAACAAGAACCATTCATTGCAAACAAGAGTTAGGCACGAATTTTTCTTGGAAAAAGACTTTCAGTACTCCTCGGATTAAATGCTGGCCATTTTGGAGGTCCTGATGAGTTGCTGACAAAAGACCGACATGACGCCGTATAAAGAGCTAAAGGTATAAAATTCGTTCCGAAGGACTGCCTGCCACGAATGCCTCCTGGAATCATCCGACAAATGCTATGCGGATCCACTGCTGCGTTTTTAGCATAAGTCATTTTGTGAATAATAGCTTAATTAAGGCCAAATCACTGCAAGATCTGACATCCCTCTCGAAGCAATCTCTAAATGCTATTCGGATGCACTCCCGGTCATTGGACAGCGCTCCCTTTTTGACCATTGATAAACACGAGACCAGTCCTTCTAGTGCACTAGATAAACAGGAATTTCACATGCAATTGCCCTCAAATGCCATTATTTCACGGTTTGAGATTGTGGGGAGGTATTTCGGTGAAAATGCCAATCAGCTCCTGATCACGGCTAAAGACAGGATTTCTTGGAGAGTCCTCAGAAGACCATAGAAACCCATGCAGACCATTTAGAAAGATTCCCTTCATGTTTATAGCTAAACAAGAACCATTCATTGCAAACAAGAGTTAGGCACGAATTTTTCTTGGAAAAAGACTTTCAGTACTCCTCGGATTAAATGCTGGCCATTTTGGAGGTCCTGATGAGTTGCTGACAAAAGACCGACATACGCCGTATAAAGAGCTAAAGGTATAAAATTCGTTCCGAAGGACTGCCTGCCACGAATGCCTCCTGGAATCATCCAACAAATGCTATGCGGATCCACTGCTGCGTTTTTGCAAGACGAGCCATTTTGTTAGAACAGCTAAACCTGAGTCATGATGCCCAAATCACTGCACGAAATTGACATTCCCACGAGTCAAACTCTACATGCTATTCGGAGGCACTGGTAGCCATTTGCCAGCGCTCCCCTTGTGATTATTGATAAAGAGGAGACATTCATTCTATTGCACATATAGAACGATTTTCACCTGAAATTGTCGTTCTAATGCATTATTACATTTGCTGGACAATTTGTGGGAGATGTTCCTGGCGAAATTGCGAATCATTCATTCCTGATCATGGCTAAAGACAGAGTTCTCCTGGACTAGTCCATTAGAAGACCATAGAATCCCATGCAGACCATTTAGAAAGATTCCCTCATGTCTATAGCTAAACAAGAAGCATTCATTGCAAAACAAGAGTTAGGCACGAATTGTTCTTGGAAAAAGACTCCCAATACTCTTCGGATGAAATGCTGGCCATTTTTGGAGGTCCTGATGCACTGTTGACAAATGACCGAGATACGCCGTAAAAGAGAGCTAAAGGTATAAAATACGTTCCGAAGAACTGCCTGCCACGAATTCCTCCTGGAATCATCCGACAAATGCTATGCGGACCCACTGCTGGGTTTTTAGCATAAGTCAATTTGTGAAAATAGCTTAATTAAGGCCAAATCACTGCAAGATCTGACATCCTCTCTCGAAGCAATCTCTAAATGCTATTCGGATGCACTCCCGGTCATTGAACAGCCGCTCCCTTTTTAACAATTGATAAACACGAGACCAGTCCTTCTAGTGCACAGATAAACAGGAATTTCACATGCAATTGCCCTTCAAATGCCATTATTTCACGGTTTCAGATTGTGGGGAGGTATTTCGGTGAAAAATGCCAATCACTCCTGATCACGGCTAAAGACAGGATTTCTTGGAAGAGTCCTCAGAAGACCATAGAATCCCATGCAGGACCATTTAGAAAGATTCCCTTCCTGTCTATAGCTAAAACAAGAACCATTCATTGCAAACAAGAGTTAGGCACGAATTGTTCTTCGAAAAAGACTTTCAATACTCTTCGGACGAAATGCTGGCCATTTTTGGAGGTCCTGATGCACTGCTAACAAACGACCGAGATACGCCGTAAAAAGAGCTAAAGGTATAAAATTCGTTCCGAAGGACTGCCTGCCACGAATGCCTCCTGCAATCATCCGACAAATGCTATGCGGATCCACTGCTGCGTTTTTTGGAAGAGAGCCATTTGTTAGAACAGCTAAACCTGAGTCATGATGCCCAAATCACTGCACGAAATGACATTCCCACGAGTCAAAACTCTACATGCCTATTCGGAGGCAGTGGTAGCCATTTGCCAGCGCTCCCCTAGTGATTATTGATAAAGAGGAGACATTCATTCTATTGCACAGATAAGAAGCGATTTTCACCTGAAATTGGCGTTCTAATGCATTATTACACTGCTGGAGAATTGTGGAGATGTTCCAGACGAAAAATGCGAATCATTCATTCCTGATCATGGCTAAAGACAGAGTTCTCTTGGACTAGTCCATTAGAAGACCATAGAATCCCATGCAGACCATTTAGAAAGATTCCCTTCATGTCTATAGCTAAACAAGAACCTTTCATTGCAAACAAGAGTTAGGCACGAATTGTTCTTGGAAAAAGACTCCCAATACTCTTCGGATGAAATGCTGGCCATTTTTTGGAGGTCCTGATGCACTGCTGACAAATGACCGAGATACGCCGTAAAAAGAGCTAAAGGTATAAAATACGTTCCGAAGAACTGTCTGCCACGAATTCCTCCTGGAATCATCCGACAGATGCTAGGCGGATCCACTGCTGGGTTTTTAGCATAAGTCAAGTTGTGAAAATAGCTTAATAAGGCCAAATCACTGCAAGATCTGACATCCCTCTCGAAGCAATCTCTAAATGCTATTCGGATGCACTCCCGGTCATTGGACAGCGCTCCCTTTTGACAATTGATAAACACGAGACAGTCTTTCTAGTGCACAGATAAGCAGGAGATTTCACAGGCAATTGCCCTTCAAATGCCATTATTTCACGGTTTGAGATTGTGGGGAGCTTTTTCGGGTGAAAACTGCCAATCATTCTGATCATGGCTAAAGACAGGATTTCTTCGAAGAGTCCTCAGAAGACGATAAAATCCCATCTGCAGACCATTTAGAAAGATTCCCTTCATGTTTATAGCTAAACAAGAAACCATTCATTGCAAACAAGAGTTAGGCACGAATTTTTCTTGGAAAAAGACTCCCAATACTCTTCGGACGAAATGCTGGCCATTTTGGAGGTCCTGATGAGTTGCTGACAAATGACCGAGATACGCCGTGAAAAGAGCTAAAGGTATATAATTCGTTCCGAAGGACTGCCTGCCACGAATGCCTCCTGGAACCATCCGACAAATGCTATGACGGAACAACTGCTGCGTTTTTGCAAGAGAGCATTTTTTAGAACAGCTAAACCTGAGTCACGATGCCCAATCACTGCACGAAATGACATTCCCACGAATCCAAACTCTACATGCTATTCGGAGGCAGTGGTAGCCATTTGCCAGCGCTCCGCTTGTGATTATTGATAAAGAGGAGACATTCATACTATTGCGCATATAAGCACGATTTTCACCTGAAATTTTGGTGCTAATGCATTATTACACTGCTGGAGAATTTGTGGAGATGTTCCTGCGAAAAATGGCGAATCATTCATTCCTGATCATGGCTAAAGACAGAGTTCTCTTGGACTAGTCCATTAGAAGACCATAGAATCCCATGCAGACCATTTAGAAAGATACCCTTCATGTCTATAGCTAAACAAGAACCATTCATTGCAAACAAGAGTTAGGCACGAATTGTTCTTGGAAAAAGACTCCCAATACTCTTCGGATTGAAATCCTGGCCAATTTTTGGGTGTCCTGATGCACTGCTGACAAATGACCGAGATACGCCGTAAAAAGAGCTAAAGGTATAAAATACGTTCCGAAGAACTGTCTGCCACGAATTCCTCCTGGAATCATCCGACTGATGCTAGGCGGATCCACTGCTGGGTTTTTAGCATAAGTCAAGTTGTGAAAATAGCTTAATTAAGGCCAAATCACTGCAAGATCTGACATCCCTCTCGAAGCAATCTCTAAATGCTATCGGATGCACTCCCGGTCATTGGACAGCGCTCCCTTTGTGACAATAGATAAACACGAGACAGTCCTTCTAGTGCACAGATAAACAGGAATTTCACATGCAATTGCCCTTCAAATGCCATTATTTCACGGTTTCAGATTGTGGGGAGGTATTTCGGTGAAAAATGCCAATCACTCCTGATCACGGCTAAAGACAGGACTTCTTGGAAGAGTCCTCAGAAGACCATAGAATCCCATGCAGACCATTTAGAAAGATTCCCTTCATGTTTATAGCTAAACAAGAAGCCATTCATTGCAAACAAGAGTTAGGCACGAATTTTTCTTGAAAAAGACTCCCAATACTCTTCGGATGAAATGCTGGCCATTTTGGAGGTCCTGATGAATTGCTGACAAAAGACCGACATACGCCGTACAAAGAGCTAAAGGTATAGAATTCGTTCCGAAGGACTGCCTGCCACGAATGCCTCCTGGAATAATCCGACAAATGCTATGCGCGGATCCACTGCTGCGTTTTTGGAAGAGAGCCATTTGTTAGACAGCTAAACCTGAGTCATGATGCCCAAATCACTGCACGAAATGACATTCCCAACGAGTCCAAACTCTACATGCTATTCGGGAGGCACTGGTAGCCATTTGCCAGCGCTCCCCTTGTGATTATTGATAAAGAGGAGACATTCATTCTATTGCACATATAAGAACGATTTTCACCTGAAATTGTCGTTCTAATGCATTATTACACTGCTGGACAATTTGTGGAGATGTTCCTGCGAAAATTGCGAATCATTCATTCCTGATCATGCCCTAAAGACAGAGTTCTCTTCGACTAGTCCATTAGAAGACCATAGAATCCCATGCAGACCATTTAGAAAGATTCCCTTCATGTCTATAGCTAAACAAGAACCATTCATTGCAAACAAGAGTTAGGCACGAATTGTTCTTGGAAAAAGACTCCCAAATCTTCGGATGAAATGCTGGCCATTTTTGGAGGTCCTGATGCACTGCTGACAAATGACCGAGATACGCCGTAAAAAGAGCTAAAGGTATAAAATACGTTCCGAAGAACTGTCTGCCACGAATTCCTCCTGGAATCATCCGACAGATGCTAGGCGGATCCACTGCTGGGTTTTTAGCATAAGTCAAGTTGTGAAAATAGCTTAATTAAGGCCCAAATCACTGCAAGATCTGACATCCCTCTCGAAGCAATCTCTAAATGCTATTCGGATGCACTCCCGGTCATTGGACAGCGCTCCCTTTTTGACAATTGATAAACACGAGACAGTCCTTCTAGTGCACAGATAAGCAGGAATTTCACAGGCAATTGCCCTCAAAATGCCATTATTTCACGGTTTGAGATTGTGGGGAGCTTTTTTCGGTGGAAACTGCCTATCATTCCTGATCATGGCTAAAGACAGGATTTCTTCGAAGAGTCCTCAGAAGACGATAAAATCCCATGCAGACCATTTAGAAAGATTCCCTTCATGTTTAATAGCTAAACAAGAACCATTCATTGCAAACAAGAGTTAGGCACGAATTTTTCTTGGAAAAAGACTTTCAGTACTCCTCGGATTAAATGCTGGCCATTTTGGAGGTCCTGATGAGTTGCTGACAAAAGACCGACAATACGCCGTATAAAGAGCTAAAGGTATAATAATTCGTTCCGAAGGACTGCCTGCCACGAATGCCTCCTGGAATCATCCGACAAATGCTATGCGGATCCACTGCTGCGTTTTTAGCATAAGTCATTTTGTGAAATAGCTTAATTAAGGCCAAATCACTGCAAGATCTGACATCCCTCTCGAAGCAATCTCTAAATTGCTATTCGGATGCACTCCCGGTCATTGGACAGCGCTCCCTTTTTGACCATTGATAAACACGAGACAGGTCCTTCTAGTGCACAGATAAACAGGAATTTCACATGCAATTGCCCTTCAAATGCCATTATTTCACGGTTTGAGATTGTGGGGAGGTATTTCGGTGAAAAATGCCAATCACTCCTGATCACGGCTAAAGACAGGATTTCTTGGAAGAGTCCTCAGAAGACCATTGAAACCCATGCAGACCATTTAGAAAGATTCCCTTCATGTTTATAGCTAAACAAGAACCATTCATATGCAAACAAGAGTTAGGCACGAATTTTTCTTGGAAAAAGACTTTCAGTACTCCTCGGATTAAATGCTGGCCATTTTGGAGGTCCTGATGAGTTGCTGACAAAAGACCGAACATACGCCGTATAAAGAGCTAAAGGTATAAAATTCGTTCCGAAGGACTGCCTGCCACGAATGCCTCCTGGAATCATCCGACAAATGCTATGCGGATCCACTGCTGCGTTTTTAGCATAAGTCATTTTGTGAAAATAGCTTAATTAAGGGCCAAATCACTGCAAGATCTGACATCCCTCTCGAAGCAATCTCTAAATGCTATTCGGATGCACTCCGGTCATTGGACAGCGCTCCCTTTTTGACCATTGATAAACACGAGACAGTCCTTCTAGTGCACAGATAAACAGGAATATTCACATGCAATTGCCCTTCAAATGCCATTATTTCACGGTTTGAGATTGTGGGGAGGTATTTCGGTGAAAAATGCCAATCACTCCTGATCACGGCTAAAGACAGGATTTCTTGGAAGAGTCCTCAGAAGACCATAGAAACCCATGCAGACCATTTAGAAAGATTCCCTTCATGTTTATAGCTAAACAAGAACCATTCATTGCAAACAAGAGTTAGGCACGAATTTTTCTTGGAAAAAGACTCCCAATACTCTTCGGACGAAATGCTGGCCATTTTTGGAGGTCCTGATGCACTGCTGACAAACGACCGAGATACGCCGTAAAAAGACCTAAAGGTATAAAATTCGTTCCGAAGGACTGCCTGCCACGAATGCCTCCTGGAATCATCCGACAAATGCTATGCGGATCCACTGCTGCGTTTTTGGAAGAGAGCCATTTGTTAGAACAGCTAAACCTGAGTCATGATGCCCAAATCACTGCACGAAATGACATTCCCACGAGTCCAAACTCTACATGCTATTCGGAGGCACTGGTAGCCATTTGCCAGCGCTCCCCTTGTGATTATTGATAAAGAGGAGACATTCATTCTATTGCACATATAAGAACGATTTTCACCTGAAATTGTCGTTCTAATGCATTATTACACTGCTGGACAATTTGTGGAGATGTTCCTGCGAAAATTGCGAATCATTCATTCCTGATCATGCCTAAAGACAGAGTTCTCTTCGACTAGTCCATTAGAAGACCATAGAATCCCATGCAGACCATTTAGAAAGATTCCCTTCATGTCTATAGCTAAACAAGAACCATTCATTGCAAACAAGAGTTAGGCACGAATTGTTCTTGGAAAAAGACTCCCAATACTCTTCGGATGAAATGCTGGCCATTTTTGGAGGTCCTGATGCACTGTTGACAAATGACCGAGATACGCCGTAAAAAGAGCTAAAGGTATAAAATACGTTCCGAAGAACTGCCTGCCACGAATTCCTCCTGGAATCATCCGACAAATGCTATGCGGAACCACTGCTGGGTTTTTAGCATAAGTCAATTTGTGAAAATAGCTTAATTAAGGCCAAATCACTGCAAGATCTGACATCCCTCTCGAAGCAATCTCTAAATGCTATTCGGATGCACTCCCGGTCATTGAACAGCGCTCCCTTTTTAACAATTGATAAACACGAGACAGTCCTTCTAGTGCACAGATAAACAGGAATTTCACATGCAATTGCCCTTCAAATGCCATTATTTCACGGTTTGAGATTGTGGGGAGGTATTTCGGTGAAAAATGCCAATCACTCCTGATCACGGCTAAAGACAGGATTTCTTGGAAGAGTCCTCAGAAGACCATAGAATCCCATGCAGACCATTTAGAAAGATTCCCTTCCTGTCTATAGCTAAACAAGAACCATTCATTGCAAACAAGAGTTAGGCACGAATTGTTCTTCGAAAAAGACTTTCAATACTCTTCGGACGAAATGCTGGCCATTTTTGGAGGTCCTGATGCACTGCTAACAAACGACCGAGATACGCCGTAAAAAGAGCTAAAGGTATAAAATTCGTTCCGAAGGACTGCCTGCCACGAATGCCTCCTGGAATCATCCGACAAATGCTATGCGGATCCACTGCTGCGTTTTTTGGAAGAGAGCCATTTGTTAGAACAGCTAAACCTGAGTCATGATGCCCAAATCACTGCACGAAATGACATTCCCACGAGTCCAAACTCTACATGCTATTCGGAGGCAGTGGTAGCCATTTGCCAGCGCTCCCCTAGTGATTATTGATAAAGAGGAGACATTCATTCTATTGCACATATAAGAACGATTTTCACCTGAAATTGGCGTTCTAATGCATTATTACACTGCTGGAGAATTTGTGGAGATGTTCCAGCGAAAAATGCGAATCATTCATTCCTGATCATGGCTAAAGACAGAGTTCTCTTGGACTAGTCCATTAGAAGACCATAGAATCCCATGCAGACCATTTAGAAAGATTCCCTTCATGTCTATAGCTAAACAAGAACCATTCATTGCAAACAAGAGTTAGGCACGAATTGTTCTTGGAAAAAGACTCCCAATACTCTTCGGATGAAATGCTGGCCATTTTTGGAGGTCCTGATGCACTGCTGACAAATGACCGAGATACGCCGTAAAAAGAGCTAAAGGTATAAAATACGTTCCGAAGAACTGTCTGCCACGAATTCCTCCTGGAATCATCCGACAGATGCTAGGCGGATCCACTGCTGGGTTTTTAGCATAAGTCAAGTTGTGAAAATAGCTTAATTAAGGCCAAATCACTGCAAGATCTGACATCCCTCTCGAAGCAATCTCTAAATGCTATTCGGATGCACTCCCGGTCATTGGACAGCGCTCCCTTTTTGACAATTGATAAACACGAGACAGTCCTTCTAGTGCACAGATAAGCAGGAATTTCACAGGCAATTGCCCTTCAAATGCCATTATTTCACGGTTTGAGATTGTGGGGAGCTTTTTCGGTGAAAACTGCCAATCATTCCTGATCATGGCTAAAGACAGGATTTCTTCGAAGAGTCCTCAGAAGACGATAAAATCCCATGCAGACCATTTAGAAAGATTCCCTTCATGTTTATAGCTAAACAAGAACCATTCATTGCAAACAAGAGTTAGGCACGAATTTTTCTTGGAAAAAGACTTTCAGTACTCCTCGGATTAAATGCTGGCCATTTTGGAGGTCCTGATGAGTTGCTGACAAATGACCGAGATACGCCGTGAAAAGAGCTAAAGGTATATAATTCGTTCCGAAGGACTGCCTGCCACGAATGCCTCCTGGAATCATCCGACAAATGCTATGCGGAACAACTGCTGCGTTTTTGCAAGAGAGCCATTTTTTAGAACAGCTAAACCTGAGTCACGATGCCCAAATCACTGCACGAAATGACATTCCCACGAATCCAAACTCTACATGCTATTCGGAGGCAGTGGTAGCCATTTGCCAGCGCTCCACTTGTGATTATTGATAAAGAGGAGACATTCATACTATTGCACATATAAGCACGATTTTCACCTGAAATTTTGGTGCTAATGCATTATTACACTGCTGGAGAATTTGTGGAGATGTTCCTGCGAAAAATGCGAATCATTCATTCCTGATCATGGCTAAAGACAGAGTTCTCTTGGACTAGTCTATTAGAAGACCATAGAATCCCATGCAGACCATTTAGAAAGATTCCCTTCATGTCTATAGCTAAACAAGAACCATTCATTGCAAACAAGAGTTAGGCACGAATTGTTCTTGGAAAAAGACTCCCAATACTCTTCGGATGAAATGCTGGCCATTTTTGGAGGTCCTGATGCACTGTTGACAAATGACCGAGATACGCCGTAAAAAGAGCTAAAGGTATAAAATACGTTCCGAAGAACTGTCTGCCACGAATTCCTCCTGGAATCATCCGACAGATGCTAGGCGGATGCACTGCTGGGTTTTTAGCATAAGTCAAGTTGTGAAAATAGCTTAATTAAGGCCAAATCACTGCAAGATCTGACATCCCTCTCGAAGCAATCTCTAAATGCTATTCGGATGCACTCCCGGTCATTGGACAGCGCTCCCTTTGTGACAATAGATAAACACGAGACAGTCCTTCTAGTGCACAGATAAACAGGAATTTCACATGCAATTGCCCTTCAAATGCCATTATTTCACGGTTTGAGATTGTGGGGAGGTATTTCGGTGAAAAATGCCAATCACTCCTGATCACGGCTAAAGACAGGACTTCTTGGAAGAGTCCTCAGAAGACCATAGAATCCCATGCAGACCATTTAGAAAGATTCCCTTCATGTTTATAGCTAAACAAGAACCATTCATTGCAAACAAGAGTTAGGCACGAATTTTTCTTGGAAAAAGACTCCCAATACTCTTCGGATGAAATGCTGGCCATTTTGGAGGTCCTGATGAATTGCTGACAAAAGACCGACATACGCCATACAAAGAGCTAAAGGTATAGAATTCGTTCCGAAGGACTGCCTGCCACGAATGCCTCCTGGAATAATCCGACAAATGCTATGCGGATCCACTGCTGCGTTTTTGGAAGAGAGCCATTTGTTAGAACAGCTAAACCTGAGTCATGATGCCCAAATCACTGCACGAAATGACATTCCCACGAGTCCAAACTCTACATGCTATTCGGAGGCACTGGTAGCAATTTGCCAGCGCTCCCCTTGTGATTATTGATAAAGAGGAGACATTCATTCTATTGCACATATAAGAACGATTTTCACCTGAAATTGTCGTTCTAATGCATTATTACACTGCTGGACAATTTGTGGAGATGTTCCTGCGAAAATTGCGAATCATTCATTCCTGATCATGCCTAAAGACAGAGTTCTCTTCGACTAGTCCATTAGAAGACCATAGAATCCCATGCAGACCATTTAGAAAGATTCCCTTCATGTCTATAGCTAAACAAGAACCATTCATTGCAAACAAGAGTTAGGCACGAATTGTTCTTGGAAAAAGACTCCCAATACTCTTCGGATGAAATGCTGGCCATTTTTGGAGGTCCTGATGCACTGTTGACAAATGACCGAGATACGCCGTAAAAAGAGCTAAAGGTATAAAATACGTTCCGAAGAACTGCCTGCCACGAATTCCTCCTGGAATCATCCGACAAATGCTATGCGGAACCACTGCTGGGTTTTTGCAAGAGAGCCATTTGTTAGAACAGCTAAACCTGAGTCATGATGCCAAAATCACTGCACGAAATGACATTCCCACGAGTCCAAACTCTACATGCTATTCGGAGGCACTGGTAGCCATTTGCCAGCGCTCCCCTTGTGATTATTGATAAAGAGGAGACATTCATTCTATTGCACATATAAGAACGATTTTCACCTGAAATTGTCGTTCTAATGCATTATTACATTGCTGGACCATTTGTGGAGATGTTCCTGCGAAAATTGCGAATCATTCATTCCTGATCATGGCTAAAGACAGAGTTCTCCTGGACTAGTCCATTAGAAGACCATAGAATCCCATGCAGACCATTTAGAAAGATTCCCTTCATGTCTATAGCTAAACAAGAAGCATTCATTGCAAACAAGAGTTAGGCACGAATTGTTCTTGGAAAAAGACTCCCAATACTCTTCGGACGAAATGCTGGCCATTTTTGGAGGTCCTGATGCACTGCTGACAAATGACCGAGATACGCCGTAAAAAGAGCTAAAGGTATATAATTCGTTCCGAAGGACTGCCTGCCACGAATGCCTCCTGGAATCATCCGACAAATGCTATGCGGAACAACTGCTGCGTTTTTGGAAGAGAGCCATTTTTTAGAACAGCTAAACCTGAGTCACGATGCCCTAATCACTGCACGAAATGACATTCCCACGAATCCAAACTCTACATGCTATTCGGAGGCAGTGGTAGCCATTTGCCAGCGCTCCACTTGTGATTATTGATAAAGAGGAGACATTCATACTATTGCGCATATAAGGACGATTTTCACCTGAAATTTTGGTGCTAATGCATTATTACACTGCTGGAGAATTTGTGGAATTGTTCCTGCGAAAAATGCGAATCATTCATTCCTGATCATGGCTAAAGACAGAGTTCTCTTGGACTAGTCTATTAGAAGACCATAGAATCCCATGCAGACCATTTAGAAAGATTCCCTTCATGTCTATAGCTAAACAAGAACCATTCATTGCAAACAAGAGTTAGGCACGAATTGTTCTTGGAAAAAGACTCCCAATACTCTTCGGATGAAATGCTGGCCATTTTTGGAGGTCCTGATGCACTGTTGACAAATGACCGAGATACGCCGTAAAAAGAGCTAAAGGTATAAAATACGTTCCGAAGAACTGTCTGCCACGAATTCCTCCTGGAATCATCCGACAGATGCTAGGCGGATCCACTGCTGGGTTTTTAGCATAAGTCAAGTTGTGAAAATAGCTTAATTAAGGCCAAATCACTGCAAGATCTGACATCCCTCTCGAAGCAATCTCTAAATGCTATTCGGATGCACTCCCGGTCATTGGACAGCGCTCCCTTTGTGACAATAGATAAACACGAGACAGTCCTTCTAGTGCACAGATAAACAGGAATTTCACATGCAATTGCCCTTCAAATGCCATTATTTCACGGTTTGAGATTGTGGGGAGGTATTTCGGTGAAAAATGCCAATCACTCCTGATCACGGCTAAAGACAGGACTTCTTGGAAGAGTCCTCAGAAGACCATAGAATCCCATGCAGACCATTTAGAAAGATTCCCTTCATGTTTATAGCTAAACAAGAACCATTCATTGCAAACAAGAGTTAGGCACGAATTTTTCTTGGAAAAAGACTCCCAATACTCTTCGGATGAAATGCTGGCCATTTTGGAGGTCTTGATGAATTGCTGACAAAAGACCGACATACGCCGTACAAAGAGCTAAAGGTATAGAATTCGTTCCGAAGGACTGCCTGCCACGAATGCCTCCTGGAATAATCCGACAAATGCTATGCGGATCCACTGCTGCGTTTTTGGAAGAGAGCCATTTGTTAGAACAGCTAAACCTGAGTCATGATGCCCAAATCACTGCACGAAATGACATTCCCACGAGTCCAAACTCTACATGCTATTCGGAGGCACTGGTAGCCATTTGCCAGCGCTCCCCTTGTGATTATTGATAAAGAGGAGACATTCATTCTATTGCACATATAAGAACGATTTTCACCTGAAATTGTCGTTCTAATGCATTATTACACTGCTGGACAATTTGTGGAGATGTTCCTGCGAAAATTGCGAATCATTCATTCCTGATCATGGCTAAAGACAGAGTTCTCTTGGACTAGTCCATTAGAAGACCATAGAATCCCATGCAGACCATTTAGAAAGATTCCCTTCATGTCTATAGCTAAACAAGAACCATTCATTGCAAACAAGAGTTAGGCACGAATTGTTCTTGGAAAAAGACTCCCAATACTCTTCGGACGAAATGCTGGCCATTTTTGGAGGTCCTGATGCACTGCTGACAAATGACCGAGATACGCCGTAAAAAGAGCTAAAGGTATATAATTCGTTCCGAAGGACTGCCTGCCACGAATGCCTCCTGGAACCATCCGACAAATGCTATGCGGATCCACTGCTGCGTTTTTAGCATAAGTCATTTTGTGAAAATAGCTTAATTAAGGCCAAATCACTGCAAGATCTGACATCCCTCTCGAAGCAATCTCTAAATGCTATTCGGATGCACTCCCGGTCATTGGACAGCGCTCCCTTTTTGACCATTGATAAACACGAGACAGTCCTTCTAGTGCACAGATAAACAGGAATTTCACATGCAATTGCCCTTCAAATGCCATTATTTCACGGTTTGAGATTGTGGGGAGGTATTTCGGTGAAAAATGCCAATCACTCCTGATCACGGCTAAAGACAGGATTTCTTGGAAGAGTCCTCAGAAGACCATAGAAACCCATGCAGACCATTTAGAAAGATTCCCTTCATGTCTATAGCTAAACAAGAACCATTCATTGCAAACAAGAGTTAGGCACGAATTTTTCTTGGAAAAAGACTCCCAATACTCTTCGGACGAAATGCTGGCCATTTTTGGAGGTCCTGATGCACTGCTGACAAACGACCGAGATACGCCGTAAAAAGACCGAAAGGTATAAAATTCGTTCCGAAGGACTGCCTGCCACGAATGCCTCCTGGAATCATCCGACAAATGCTATGCGGATGCACTGCTGCGTTTTTGGAAGAGAGCCATTTGTTAGAACAGCTAAACCTGAGTCATGATGCCCAAATCACTGCACGAAATGACATTCCCACGAATCCAAACTCTACATACTATTCGGAGGCACTGGTAGCCATTTGCGAGCGCTCCCCTTGTGATTATTGATAAAGAGGAGACATTCATTCTATTGCACATATAAGAACGATTTTCACCTGAAATTGTCGTTCTAATGCATTATTACACTGCTGGACAATTTGTGGAGATGTTCCTGCGAAAAATGCGAATAATTCATTCCTGATCATGGCTAAAGACAGAGTTCTCTTGGACTAGTCTATTAGAAGACCATAGAATCCCATGCAGACCATTTAGGAAGATTCCCTTCATGTCTATAGCTAAACAAGAAGAATTCATTGCAAACAAGAGTTAGGCACGAATTGTTCTTGGAAAAAGACTCCCAATACTCTTCGGACGAAATGCTGGCCATTTTTGGAGGTCCTGATGCACTGCTGACAAATGACCGAGATACGCCGTAAAAAGAGCTAAAGGTATATAATTCGTTCCGAAGGACTGCCTGCCACGAATGCCTCCTGGAATCATCCGACAAATGCTATGCGGATCCACTGCTGCGTTTTTTGGAAGAGAGCCATTTGTTAGAACAGCTAAACCTGAGTCATGATGCCCAAATCACTGCACGAAATGACATTCCCACGAGTCCAAACTCTACATACTATTCGGAGGCACTGGTAGCCATTTGCGAGCGCTCCCCTTGTGATTATTGATAAAGAGGAGACATTCATTCTATTGCACATATAAGAACGATTTTCACCTGAAATTGTCGTTCTAATGCATTATTACACTGCTGGACAATTTGTGGAGATGTTCCTGCGAAAAATGCGAATCATTCATTCCTGATCATGGCTAAAGACAGAGTTCTCTTGGACTAGTCTATTAGAAGACCATAGAATCCCATGCAGACCATTTAGAAAGATTCCCTTCATGTCTATAGCTAAACAAGAAGAATTCATTGCAAACAAGAGTTAGGCACGAATTGTTCTTGGAAAAAGACTCCCAATACTCTTCGGACGAAATGCTGGCCATTTTTGGAGGTCCTGATGCACTGTTGACAAATGACCGAGATACGCCGTGAAAAGAACTAAACGTATAAAATTCGTTCCGAAGGACTGCCTGCCACGAATGCCTCCTGGAATGATCCGACAAATGCTATGCGGAACAACTGCTGCGTTTTTGGAAGAGAGCCATTTGTTAGAACAGCTAAACCTGAGTCATGATGCCCAAATCACTGCACGAAATGACATTCCCACGAGTCCAAACTCTACATGCTATTCGGAGGCAGTGGTAGCCATTTGCCAGCGCTCCACTTGTGATTATTGATAAAGAGGAGACATTCATACTATTGCACATATAAGAACGATTTTCACCTGAAATTGGCGTTCTAATGCATTATTACACTGCTGGAGAATTGGTGGAGATGTTCCTGCGAAAAATGCGAATCATTCATTCCTGATCATGGCTAAAGACAGAGTTCTCTTGGACTAGTCCATTAGAAGACCATAGAATCCCATGCAGACCATTTAGAAAGATTCCCTTCATGTCTATAGCTAAACAAGAACCATTCATTGCAAACAAGAGTTAGGCACGAATTGTTCTTGGAAAAAGACTCCCAATACTCTTCGGATGAAATGCTGGCCATTTTTGGAGGTCCTGATGCACTGTTGACAAATGACCGAGATACGCCGTAAAAAGAGCTAAAGGTATAAAATACGTTCCGAAGAACTGTCTGCCACGAATTCCTCCTGGAATCATCCGACAGATGCTAGGCGGATCCACTGCTGGGTTTTTAGCATAAGTCAAGTTGTGAAAATAGCTTAATTAAGGCCAAATCACTGCAAGATCTGACATCCCTCTCGAAGCAATCTCTAAATGCTATTCGGATGCACTCCCGGTCATTGGACAGCGCTCCCTTTGTGACAATAGATAAACACGAGACAGTCCTTCTAGTGCACAGATAAACAGGAATTTCACATGCAATTGCCCTTCAAATGCCATTATTTCACGGTTTGAGATTGTGGGGAGGTATTTCGGTGAAAAATGCCAATCACTCCTGATCACGGCTAAAGACAGGACTTCTTGGAAGAGTCCTCAGAAGACCATAGAATCCCATGCAGACCATTTAGAAAGATTCCCTTCATGTTTATAGCTAAACAAGAACCATTCATTGCAAACAAGAGTTAGGCACGAATTTTTCTTGGAAAAAGACTCCCAATACTCTTCGGATGAAATGCTGGCCATTTTGGAGGTCCTGATGAATTGCTGACAAAAGACCGACATACGCCGTACAAAGAGCTAAAGGTATAGAATTCGTTCCGAAGGACTGCCTGCCACGAATGCCTCCTGGAATAATCCGACAAATGCTATGCGGATCCACTGCTGCGTTTTTGGAAGAGAGCCATTTGTTAGAACAGCTAAACCTGAGTCATGATGCCCAAATCACTGCACGAAATGACATTCCCACGAGTCCAAACTCTACATGCTATTCGGAGGCACTGGTAGCCATTTGCCAGCGCTCCCCTTGTGATTATTGATAAAGAGGAGACATTCATTCTATTGCACATATAAGAACGATTTTCACCTGAAATTGTCGTTCTAATGCATTATTACACTGCTGGACAATTTGTGGAGATGTTCCTGCGAAAATTGCGAATCATTCATTCCTGATCATGCCTAAAGACAGAGTTCTCTTGGACTAGTCCATTAGAAGACCATAGAATCCCATGCAGACCATTTAGAAAGATTCCCTTCATGTCTATAGCTAAACAAGAACCATTCATTGCAAACAAGAGTTAGGCACGAATTGTTCTTGGAAAAAGACTCCCAATACTCTTCGGATGAAATGCTGGCCATTTTTGGAGGTCCTGATGCACTGTTGACAAATGACCGAGATACGCCGTAAAAAGAGCTAAAGGTATAAAATACGTTCCGAAGAACTGCCTGCCACGAATTCCTCCTGGAATCATCCGACAAATGCTATGCGGAACCACTGCTGGGTTTTTAGCATAAGTCAATTTGTGAAAATAGCTTAATTAAGGCCAAATCACTGCAAGATCTGACATCCCTCTCGAAGCAATCTCTAAATGCTGTTCGGATGCACTCCCGGTCATTGAACAGCGCTCCCTTTTTAACAATTGATAAACACGAGACAGTCCTTCTAGTGCACAGATAAACAGGAATTTCACATGCAATTGCCCTTCAAATGCCATTATTTCACGGTTTGAGATTGTGGGGAGGTATTTCGGTGAAAAATGCCAATCACTCCTGATCACGGCTAAAGACAGGATTTCTTGGAAGAGTCCTCAGAAGACCATAGAATCCCATGCAGACCATTTAGAAAGATTCCCTTCCTGTCTATAGCTAAACAAGAACCATTCATTGCAAACAAGAGTTAGGCACGAATTGTTCTTCGAAAAAGACTTTCAATACTCTTCGGACGAAATGCTGGCCATTTTTGGAGGTCCTGATGCACTGCTAACAAACGACCGAGATACGCCGTAAAAAGAGCTAAAGGTATAAAATTCGTTCCGAAGGACTGCCTGCCACGAATGCCTCCTGGAATCATCCGACAAATGCTATGCGGATCCACTGCTGCGTTTTTTGGAAGAGAGCCATTTGTTAGAACAGCTAAACCTGAGTCATGATGCCCAAATCACTGCACGAAATGACATTCCCACGAGTCCAAACTCTACATGCTATTCGGAGGCAGTGGTAGCCATTTGCCAGCGCTCCCCTAGTGATTATTGATAAAGAGGAGACATTCATTCTATTGCACATATAAGAACGATTTTCACCTGAAATTGGCGTTCTAATGCATTATTACACTGCTGGAGAATTTGTGGAGATGTTCCAGCGAAAAATGCGAATCATTCATTCCTGATCATGGCTAAAGACAGAGTTCTCTTGGACTAGTCCATTAGAAGACCATAGAATCCCATGCAGACCATTTAGAAAGATTCCCTTCATGTCTATAGCTAAACAAGAACCATTCATTGCAAACAAGAGTTAGGCACGAATTGTTCTTGGAAAAAGACTCCCAATACTCTTCGGATGAAATGCTGGCCATTTTTGGAGGTCCTGATGCACTGCTGACAAATGACCGAGATACGCCGTAAAAAGAGCTAAAGGTATAAAATACGTTCCGAAGAACTGTCTGCCACGAATTCCTCCTGGAATCATCCGACAGATGCTAGGCGGATCCACTGCTGGGTTTTTAGCATAAGTCAAGTTGTGAAAATAGCTTAATTAAGGCCAAATCACTGCAAGATCTGACATCCCTCTCGAAGCAATCTCTAAATGCTATTCGGATGCACTCCCGGTCATTGGACAGCGCTCCCTTTTTGACAATTGATAAACACGAGACAGTCCTTCTAGTGCACAGATAAGCAGGAATTTCACAGGCAATTGCCCTTCAAATGCCATTATTTCACGGTTTGAGATTGTGGGGAGCTTTTTCGGTGAAAACTGCCAATCATTCCTGATCATGGCTAAAGACAGGATTTCTTCGAAGAGTCCTCAGAAGACGATAAAATCCCATGCAGACCATTTAGAAAGATTCCCTTCATGTTTATAGCTAAACAAGAACCATTCATTGCAAACAAGAGTTAGGCACGAATTTTTCTTGGAAAAAGACTTTCAGTACTCCTCGGATTAAATGCTGGCCATTTTGGAGGTCCTGATGAGTTGCTGACAAATGACCGAGATACGCCGTGAAAAGAGCTAAAGGTATATAATTCGTTCCGAAGGACTGCCTGCCACGAATGCCTCCTGGAATCATCCGACAAATGCTATGCGGAACAACTGCTGCGTTTTTGCAAGAGAGCCATTTTTTAGAACAGCTAAACCTGAGTCACGATGCCCAAATCACTGCACGAAATGACATTCCCACGAATCCAAACTCTACATGCTATTCGGAGGCAGTGGTAGCCATTTGCCAGCGCTCCACTTGTGATTATTGATAAAGAGGAGACATTCATACTATTGCACATATAAGCACGATTTTCACCTGAAATTTTGGTGCTAATGCATTATTACACTGCTGGAGAATTTGTGGAGATGTTCCTGCGAAAAATGCGAATCATTCATTCCTGATCATGGCTAAAGACAGAGTTCTCTTGGACTAGTCTATTAGAAGACCATAGAATCCCATGCAGACCATTTAGAAAGATTCCCTTCATGTCTATAGCTAAACAAGAACCATTCATTGCAAACAAGAGTTAGGCACGAATTGTTCTTGGAAAAAGACTCCCAATACTCTTCGGATGAAATGCTGGCCATTTTTGGAGGTCCTGATGCACTGTTGACAAATGACCGAGATACGCCGTAAAAAGAGCTAAAGGTATAAAATACGTTCCGAAGAACTGTCTGCCACGAATTCCTCCTGGAATCATCCGACAGATGCTAGGCGGATCCACTGCTGGGTTTTTAGCATAAGTCAAGTTGTGAAAATAGCTTAATTAAGGCCAAATCACTGCAAGATCTGACATCCCTCTCGAAGCAATCTCTAAATGCTATTCGGATGCACTCCCGGTCATTGGACAGCGCTCCCTTTGTGACAATAGATAAACACGAGACAGTCCTTCTAGTGCACAGATAAACAGGAATTTCACATGCAATTGCCCTTCAAATGCCATTATTTCACGGTTTGAGATTGTGGGGAGGTATTTCGGTGAAAAATGCCAATCACTCCTGATCACGGCTAAAGACAGGACTTCTTGGAAGAGTCCTCAGAAGACCATAGAATCCCATGCAGACCATTTAGAAAGATTCCCTTCATGTTTATAGCTAAACAAGAACCATTCATTGCAAACAAGAGTTAGGCACGAATTTTTCTTGGAAAAAGACTCCCAATACTCTTCGGATGAAATGCTGGCCATTTTGGAGGTCCTGATGAATTGCTGACAAAAGACCGACATACGCCGTACAAAGAGCTAAAGGTATAGAATTCGTTCCGAAGGACTGCCTGCCACGAATGCCTCCTGGAATAATCCGACAAATGCTATGCGGATCCACTGCTGCGTTTTTGGAAGAGAGCCATTTGTTAGAACAGCTAAACCTGAGTAATGATGCCCAAATCACTGCACGAAATGACATTCCCACGAGTCCAAACTCTACATGCTATTCGGAGGCACTGGTAGCCATTTGCCAGCGCTCCCCTTGTGATTATTGATAAAGAGGAGACATTCATTCTATTGCACATATAAGAACGATTTTCACCTGAAATTGTCGTTCTAATGCATTATTACACTGCTGGACAATTTGTGGAGATGTTCCTGCGAAAATTGCGAATCATTCATTCCTGATCATGCCTAAAGACAGAGTTCTCTTCGACTAGTCCATTAGAAGACCATAGAATCCCATGCAGACCATTTAGAAAGATTCCCTTCATGTCTATAGCTAAACAAGAACCATTCATTGCAAACAAGAGTTAGGCACGAATTGTTCTTGGAAAAAGACTCCCAATACTCTTCGGATGAAATGCTGGCCATTTTTGGAGGTCCTGATGCACTGTTGACAAATGACCGAGATACGCCGTAAAAAGAGCTAAAGGTATAAAATACGTTCCGAAGAACTGCCTGCCACGAATTCCTCCTGGAATCATCCGACAAATGCTATGCGGAACCACTGCTGGGTTTTTGCAAGAGAGCCATTTGTTAGAACAGCTAAACCTGAGTCATGATGCCAAAATCACTGCACGAAATGACATTCCCACGAGTCCAAACTCTACATGCTATTCGGAGGCACTGGTAGCCATTTGCCAGCGCTCCCCTTGTGATTATTGATAAAGAGGAGACATTCATTCTATTGCACATATAAGAACGATTTTCACCTGAAATTGTCGTTCTAATGCATTATTACATTGCTGGACCATTTGTGGAGATGTTCCTGCGAAAATTGCGAATCATTCATTC
>JALNIE010000650.1:0-19381 GCA_026122505.1 Aldabrachelys gigantea
TTGTAGGATGATTCCAGAAGTAATTGGTTCCAACCAGTCCTTCGGAACGAATTAAGCGTGTTTACCTGGGTTCACAGCGCTATCTCTGGAAAATTATCAAGCAGTGCACCAAGATCTGTGCAAAATGGCTAGCCGTTCATCCGAAGGGTATTTGGAGTCGTTTCCAAGAGAAATACGTGCCTATCTGTGGTTTGCAATGAACGATTCTTGTTTAGCCGTGTGCATGAAGGGAATCTTTCTAAATGGTCTGCATGGGATTCTATGGGGTTCTACGGACTATTCCAAATAAATCCTGTCTTTAGCCGTGATCTGGAATATTTGGCATTTCTCATCGAAAAAGCTCCCCACAGTCCTCAAACCGTAAAATAATGGCATTTGAAGGGCAATTGCATGTGAAATTCCTGCTTCTCTGTGCACTAGAAGCACTGTCTCGTGTTTATCAATTGTCACAAAGGGAGCGCTGTCCAATGACCAGCAGTGCATCCGAATAGCATTTAGAGATTGGTTCCATAGGGATTGTCAGATCTTGCAGAGATTTGGGTTGAATTACTCACCTTTAGGTATTTTTTAGAATGAATTTCTGCCACAACACCGGTAGTGAAATCGAATAGCAGTTGTAGGATGATTCGACAAGGAATTGGTTCCAAGCAGTCCTTTGGAACGAATTAAGCGTGTTTAGCTGGGTTCACAGCGCATCTCTGGAATTTAACAGCAGTGCATCAGGACCTGCGAAAAATGGCTAGCCGTTCATCCGAAGGGTATTTGGAGTCGTTTCCAAGAGAAATTCGTGTCTATCTGTTGTTTGCAGTGAACGATTCTTGTTTAGCTATAGACATGAACGAAATCTTTCTAAATGGTCTGCATGGGATTCTATGGGCTTCTGACGGACTATTCCAAGTAAATCCTGTCTTTAGCCGTGGTCTCGAATAATTGGCATTTCTCACCGAAAAAGCTCCCCACAATCTGAAACCGTGAAATAATGGCATTTGAAGGGCAATTGCATGTGAAATTCCTGCCTCTCTGTGCACTAGAAGGACTGTCTCGTGTTTTATCAATTGTCACAAAGGGAGCGCTGTCCAATGACCAGCAGTGCATCCGAATAGCATTTAGAGATTGGTTCCATAGGGATGTCAGATCTTGCAGAGATTTGGGATTCAATTTCTCCCCTTTACGTATTTTCAAGTATGAGTTACTGCCACAACACCAGTAGTGAATTCGAATAGCAGTTGTAGGATGATTCCACAAGAAATTGTTTACAAGCAGTCCTTCGGAACGAATTAATCGTGTTTAGCTGGGTTCTCAGAACATCTCTGGAAATTTAACAGCAGTGCATCAGGATCTGCGAAAAATGGCTAGCCGTTCATCCGAAGGGCATTTGGAGTCGTTTCCAAAAGAAATTCGTGCCTATCTGTGGTTCGCAATGAATGATTCTTGCTTAGCCGTGTGCATGAAGGGAATCTTTCTAAATGGTCTGCATGGGATTCTATGGGCTTCTGACGGACTATTCCAAATAAATCCCAGTCCTTATCCGTGATCTGTGATAACTGACATTTCTCACCGAAAAAGCTCCCCACAGTCTCAAACCGTGAAATAATGGTATTAAGGGCAATTGCATGTGAAATTCCTGCTTCTCTGTGCACTAGAAGGACTGTCTCGTGTTTTCTCAATAGTCACAAAGGGAGCCCTGTCCAATGACCAGCAGTGCATCCGAATAGCATTTAGAGATTGGTTCCATAGGGATGTCAGATCTTGCAGAGATTTGGGTTGAATTCCTCTCCTTTATGTACTTTCAAGAATGAATTTCTGCCACAACACCAGTAGTGAATTCGAATAACAGTTGTAAGATGATTTCAGAAGGAATTGGTTCAACCAGTCCTTCGGAACGAATTAAGCGTGTTTAGCTGGGTAATCTGCGCATCTCTGGAAATTTAAAAGCAGTGCATCAGGATCTGCGAAAAATGGCTAGCCGTTCATCCGAAGGGTATTTGGAGTCGTTTCCAAGAGAAATTCGTGCGCTATCTGTGGTTTGCAATGAATGATTCTTGCTTAGCCGTGTGCATGAAGGGAATCTTTCTAAATGGTCTGCATGGGATTCTATGGGCTTCTGACGGACTATTCCAAATAAATCCTGTCTTTAGCCGTGATTAGGAATGTTTGGCATTACTCTCCGAAAAAACTCCCCACAATCTCAAACCGATAAATAATGGTATTAAGGGCAATTGCATGTGAAATTCCTGCTTCTCTGTGCACTAGAAGGACTGTCTCGTGTTTATCAATAGTCACAAAGGGAGCCCTGTCCAATGACCAGCAGTGCATCGATTAGCATTTAGAGATTGGTTCAATAAGGATGTCAGATCTTGCAGAGATTTGGGTTGAATTCCTCTCCTTTATGTACTTTCAAGAATGAATTTCTGCCAGAACCCCAGTAGTGAATTCGAATAGCAGTTGTAGGATGATTCGACAAGGAATTGGTTCCAAGCAGTCCTTTGGAACGAATTAAGCGTGTTTAGCTGGGTTCACAGCGCATCTCTGGAATTTAACAGCAGTGCATCAGGACCTGCGAAAAATGGCTAGCCGTTCATCCGAAGGGTATTTGGAGTCGTTTCCAAGAGAAATTCGTGTCTCTCTGTGGTTTGCAATGAATGATTCTTGCTTAGCTGTGTGCATGAAGGGAATCTTTCTAAAAGGTCTGCATGGGATTCTATGGGCTTCTTACGGGCTATTCCAAATAAATCCTGTCTTTAGCCATGATGAGGAATGATTGGCATTTCTAACCGAAAAAACTCCCCAAAATCGCAAACCGTGAAATAATGGTATTAAGGGCAATTGCATGTGAAATTCCTGCTTCTCTGTGCACTGGAAGGACTGTCTCGTGTTTATCAATTGTCCCAAAGGGAGCGCTGTCCAATGACCAGCAGTGCATCCGAATAGCATTTAGAGATTGGTTCCATAGGGATGTCAGATCTTGCAGAGATTTGGGTTGAATTACTCCACCTTTAGGTATTTTTTAGAATGAATTTCTGCCACAACACCGGTAGTGAATTCGAATAGCAGTTGTAGGATGATTCCACAAGGAATTGGTTCCAAGCAGTCCTTCGGAACGAATTAAGCGTGTTTAGCTGGTTCACAGCGCATCTCTGGAATTTAACAGCAGTGCATCAGGACCTGCGAAAAATGGCTAGCCGTTCATCCGAAGGGTATTTGGAGTCGTTTCCAAGAGAAATTCGTGTCTATCTGTGGTTTGCAGTGAACGATTCTTGTTTAGCTATAGACATGAACGAAATCTTTCTAAATGGTCTGCATGGGATTCTATGGGCTTCTGACGGACTATTCCAAATAAATCCTGTCTTTAGCCGTTGATCTGGAATAATTGGCATTTCTCACCGAAAAAGCCTCCCCACAATCTGAAACCGTGAAATAATGGCATTTGAAGGGCAATTGCATGTGAAATTCCTGCCTCTCTGTGCACTAGAAGGACTGTCTCGTGTTTATCAATTGTCACAAAGGGAGCGCTGTCCAATGACCAGCAGTGCATCCGAATAGCATTTAGAGATTGGTTCCATAGGGATGTCAGATCTTGCAGAGATTTGGGTTCAATTTATCTCCCCTTTACGTATTTTCAAGAATGAGTTTCTGCCACAACACCAGTAGTGAATTCGAATAGCAGTTGTAGGATGATTCCACAAGAAATTGGTTCCAAGCAGTCCTTCGGAACGAATTAATCGTGTTTAGCTGGGTTCTCAGAACATCTCTGGAAATTTAACAGCAGTGCATCAGAATCTGCGAAAAATGGCTAGCCGTTCATCCGAAGGGTATTTGGAGTCGTTTCCAAGAGAAATTCGTGTCTATCTGTGGTTTGCAATGAACGATTCTTGCTTAGCCGTGTGCATGAAGGGAATCTTTCTAAATGGTCTGCATGGGATTCTATGGGCTTCTGACGGACTATTCCAAATAAATCCAGTCCTTATCCGTGATCTGTGATAATTGGCATTACTCACCCAAAAAGCTCCCCACAGTCTCAAACCGTGAAATAATGGTATTAAGGGCATTTGCATGTGAAATTCCTGCTTCTCTGTGCACTAGAAGGACTGTCTCGTGTTTATTTATAGTCACAAAGGGAGCCCTGTCCAATGACCAGCAGTGCATCCGATTAGCATTTAGAGATTGGTTCCATAGGGATGTCAGATCTTGCAGAGATTTGGGTTGAATTCCTCTCCTTTATGCACTTTCAAGAATGAATTTCTGCCAGAACCCCAGTAGTGAATTCGAATAGCAGTTGTAGGATGATTCGACAAGGAATTGGTTCCAAGCAGTCCTTTGGAACGAATTAAGCGTGTTTAGCTGGGTTCACAGCGCATCTCTGGAATTTAACAGCAGTGCATCAGGACCTGCGAAAATTGGCTAGCCGTTCATCCGAAGGGTATTTGGAGTCGTTTCCAAGAGAAATTCGGTGTCTATCTGTGGTTTGCAATGAATGATTCTTGCTTAGCTGTGTGCATGAAGGGAATCTTTCTAAAAGGTCTGCATGGCATTCTATGGGCTTCTGACGGGCTATTCCAAATAAATCCTGTCTTTAGACATGATGAGGAATGATTGGCATTTCTAACCGAAAAAACTCCCAAAATCTCAAACCGATAAATAACGGTATTAAGGGCAATTGCATTTGAAATTCCTGCTTCTCTGTGCACTAGAAGGACTGTCTCGTGTTTATCAATTGTCACAAAGGGAGCGCTGTCCAATGACCAGCAGTGCATCCGAATAGCATTTAGAGATTGGTTCCATAGGGATGTCAGATCTTGCCAGAGATTTGGCTTGAATTCCTCTCCTTTATGTACTTTCAAGAATGAATTTGTTCCAGAACCCCAGTGGTGAATTCGAATAGCAGTTCTGGGATGATTCCACAAGGAATTGGTTCCAAGCAGTCCTTTGGAACGAATTAAGCGTGTTTAGCTGGGTTCACAGCGCATCCCTGGAAATTTAACAGGCAGTGCATCACGATCTGCGAAAAATGGCTAGCCGTTCATCCGAAGGGTATTTGGAGTCGTTTCCAAGAGAAATTCGTGCCTATCTGTGGTTTGCAGTGAAAGATTCTTGTTTAGCTATAGACATGAACGAAATCTTTCTAAATGGTCTGCATGGGATTCTATGGGCTTCTGACGGGACTATTCCAAGTAAATCCTGTCTTTAGCCATGATGAGGAACGTTTGGCATTTCTCACCGAAAAAACTCCCCACAATCGCAAACCGTGAAATAATGGTATTAAGGGCAATTGCATGTGAAATTCCTGCTTCTCTGTGCACTAGAAGGGACTGTCTCGTGTTTATCAATTGTCCCAAAGGGAGCTCTGTCCAATGACCAGCAGTCCATCCGAATAGCATTTAGAGATTGGTTCAATAGGGATGTCATGTCTTGCAGAGATTTTGGTTGAATTCCTCAGCTTTAGGTATTTTCAAGAATGAATTACTGCCAGAACCCCCAGTAGTGAATTCGAAGAGCAGTTGTAAGATGACTCCAGAAGGAATTGGTTCCAAGAAGTCCTTCGAAACGAATTAAGCGTGTTTAGCTGGGTTCTCAGAACATCTCTTGGAAATTTAACAGCAGTGCATCAGGATCTGCGAAAAATGGCTAGCCGTTCATCGGAAGGGTATTTGGAGTCGTTTCCAAGAGAAATTCGTGTCTATCTGTGGTTTACAATGAATGATTCTTGCTTAGCCGTGTGCATGAAGGGAATCTTTCTAAATGGTCTGCATGGGGTTCTATGGGCTTCTGACGGACTATTCCAAATAAATCCTGTCTTTAGCCATGATCTCGAATGATTGGAATTTCTCACCGAAAAAACTCCCCACAATCTCAAACCGTGAAATAATGGCATTTGAAGGGCAATTGCATGTGAAATTCCTGCTTCTGTGTGCATTAGACGGACGGTCTCGTGTTTCTCAATAATCGCAAAGGGAGCGCTGTCCAATGACCAGCAGTGCATCCGATTAGCATTTAGAGATTGGTTCCATAGGGATGTCAGATCTTGCAGAGATTTGGGTTGAATTCCTCTCCTTTACGTACTTTCAAGAATGAATTTCTGCCAGAACCCCAGTAGTGAATTCGAATAGCAGTTGTAGGAGGATTCCACAAGAAATTGGTTCCAAGCAGTCCTTTGGAACGAATTAAGCGTGTTTAGCTGGGTTCACAGCGCATCTCTGGAATTAACAGCAGTGCATCAGGACCTGCGAAAAATGGCTAGTCGTTCATCCGAAGGGTATTTGGAGTCGTTTCCAAGAGAAATTCGTGTCTATCTGTGGTTTGCAGTGAACGATTCTTGTTTAGCTATAGACATGAACGAAATCTTTCTAAATGGTCTGCATGGGATTCTATAGGCTTCTGACAGACTATTCCAAATAAACCCTGTCTTTAGCCGTGATCTGGAATAATTGGCATTTCTCACCGAAAAGCTCCCCACAATCTGAAACCGTGAAATAATGGCATTTGAAGGGCAATTGCATTTGAAATTCCTGCCTCTCTGTGCACTAGAAGGACTGTCTCGTGTTTATCAATTGTCCCAAAGGGAGCGCTGTCCAATGACCAGCAGTGCATCCGAATAGCATTTAGAGATTGGTTCCATAGGGATGTCAGATCTTTCAGAGATTTGGGTTCAATTTCTCTCCTTTACGTATTTTCAAGAATGAGTTTCTGCCACAACACCAGTAGTGAATTCGAATAGCAGTTGTAGGATGATTCCACAAGAAATTGGTTCCAAGCAGTCCTTCGGAACGAATTAATCGTGTTTAGCTGGGTTCTCAGAACATCTCTGGAAATTTAACAGCAGTGCATCAGGATCTGCGAAAAATGGCTAGCCCGTTCATCCGAAGGGTATTTGGAGTCGTTTCCAAGAGAAATTCGTGTCTATCTGTGGTTTGCAATGAATGATTCTTGCTTAGCCGTGTGCATGAAGGGAATCTTTCTAAATGGTCTGCATGGGATTTCTATGGGCTTCTGACGGACTATTCCAAATAAATCCAGTCCTTATCCGTGATCTGTGATAATTGGCATTTCTCACCGAAAAAGCTCCCCACAGTCTAAACCGTGAAATAATGGTATTAAGGGCAATTGCATGTGAAATTCCTGCTTCTCTGTGCACTAGAAGGACTGTCTCG
Source organism: Aldabrachelys gigantea (assembly GCA_026122505.1). Lineage (NCBI taxonomy): Eukaryota > Metazoa > Chordata > Testudines > Testudinidae > Aldabrachelys > Aldabrachelys gigantea. Next base: position 7,149 of record JALNIE010000650.1, read on the forward strand.
TGTTTCTCCATAGTCACAAAAGGAGCGCTGTCCAATGACCAGCAGTGCATCCGATTAGCACGTAGAGATTGGTTCCATAGGGATGTCAGATCTTGCAGAGATTTGGGTTGAATTCCTCTCCTTTATGTACTTTCAAGAATGAATTTCTGCCACAACACCAGTAGTGAATTCGAATAGCAGTGGTAAGATGATTCCAGAAGGAATTGGTTCCAACCAGTCCATCGGAACGAATTAAGCGTGTTTAGCTGGGTTCTCTGCGCATCTCTGGAAATTTAAAAGCAGTGCATCAGGATCTGCGAAAAATGGCTAGCCGTTCATCAGAAGGTATTTGGAGTCGTTTCCAAGAGAAATTCGTGCCTATCTGTGGTTTGCAATGAATGATTCTTGCTTTGCCGTGTGCATGAAGGGAATCTTTCTAAATGGTCTGCATGGGATTCTATGGGCTTCTGACGGACTATTCCAAATAAATCCTGTCTTTAGCCATGGTTAGGAATGTTTGGCATTTCTCACCGAAAAAACTCCCCACAATCTCAAACCGTGAAATAATGGTATTAAGGGCAATTGCATGTGAAATTCCTGCTTCTCTGTGCACTAGAAGGACTGTCTCGTGTTTATCAATAGTCCCAAAGGGAGCTCTGTCCAATGACCAGCAGTGCATCCGATTAGCATTTAGAGATTGGTTCCATAGGGATGTCAGATCTTGCAGAGATTTGGGTTGAATTCCTCTCCTTTATGTACTGTCAAGAATGAATTTCTGCCAGAACCCCAGTAGTGAATTCGAATAGCAGTTTTAGGATGATTCGACAAGGAATTGGTTCCAAGCAGTCCTTTGGAACGAATTAAGCGTGTTTAGCTGGGTTCACAGCGCATCTCTGGAATTTAACAGCAGTGCATCAGGACCTGCGAAAAATGGCTAGCCGTTCATCCGAAGGGTATTTGGAGTCGTTTCCAAGAGAAATTCGTGTCTATCTGTGGTTTGCAATGAATGATTCTTGCTTAGCTGTGTGCATGAAGGGAATCTTTCTAAAAGGTCTGCATGGGATTCTATGGGCTTCTGACGGGCTATTCCAAATAAATCCTGTCTTTAGCCATGATGAGGAATGATTGGCATTTCTAACCGAAAAAACTCCCCAAAATCTCAAACCGATAAATAACGGTATTAAGGGCAATTGCATTTGAAATTCCTGCTTCTCTGTGCACTAGAAGGACTGTCTCGTGTTTATCAATTGTCACAAAGGGAGCGCTGTCCAATGACCAGCAGTGCATCCGATTAGCACGTAGAGATTGGTTCCATAGGGATGTCAGATCTTGCAGAGATTTGGGTTGAATTCCTCTCCTTTATGTACTTTCAAGAATGAATTTCTGCCACAACACCAGTAGTGAATTCGAATAGCAGTTGTAAGATGATTCCAGAAGGAATTGGTTCCAAGCAGTCCTTTGGAAAGAATTAAGCGTGTTTAGCTGGGTTCTCTGCGCATCTCTGGAAATTTAAAAGCAGTGCACCAGGATCTGCGAAAAAATGGCTAGCCGTTCATCCGAAGGGTATTTGGAGTCGTTTCCAAGAGAAATTCGTGCCTATCTGTGGTTTGCAGTGAAAGATTCTTGTTTAGCTATAGACATGAGCGAAATCTTTCTAAATGGTCTGCATGGGATTCTATGGGCTTCTGACGGACTATTCCAAGTAAATCCTGTCTTTAGCCATGATGAGGAACGTTTGGCATTTCTCACCGAAAAATCTCCCCACAATCGCAAACCGTGAAATAATGGTATTAAGGGCAATTGCATGTGAAATTCCTGCTTCTCTGTGCACTAGAAGGACTGTCTCGTGTTTATCAATTGTCCCAAAGGGAGCTCTGTCCAATGACCAGCAGTGCATCCGAATAGCATTTAGAGATTCGTTCAATAGGGATGTCATGTCTTGCAGAGATTTTGGTTGAATTCCTCAGCTTTAGGTATTTTCAAGAATGAATTTCTGCCAGAACCCCAGTAGTGAATTCGAAGAGCAGTTGTAGGATGATTCCAGAAGGAATTGGTTCCAAGCAGTCCTTCGGAACGAATTAAGCGTGTTTACCTGGGTTCACAGCGCATCTCTGGAAAATTATCAGCAGTGCACCAAGATCTGCGCAAAATGGCTAGCCGTTCATCCGAAGGGTATTTGGAGTAGTTTCCAAGAGAAATTCGTGCCTATCTGTGGTTTGCAATGAACGATTCTTGTTTACCCGTGTGCATGAAGGGAATCTTTCTAAATGGTCTGCATGGGATTCTATGGGCTTCTACGGACTATTCCAAATAAAATCCTGTGTTTAGCCGTCATCTGGAATATTTGACATTTCTCATCGAAAAAGCTCCCCACAGTCTCAAACCGTAAAATAATGGCATTTGAAGGGCAATTGCATGTGAAATTCCTGCTTCTCTGTGCACTAGAAGGACTGTCTCGTGTTTATCAATTGTCACAAAGGGAGCGCTGTCTAATGACCAGCAGTGCATCCGAATAGCATTTAGAGATTGGTTCCATAGGGATGTCAGATCTTGCAGAGATTTGGGTTGAATTACTCACCTTTAGGTATTTTTTAGAATGAATTTCTGCCACAACACCAGTAGTGAATTCGAATAGCAGTTGTAGGATGATTCGACAAGGAATTGGTTCCAAGAAGTCCTTCGGAACGAATTAAGCATGTTTAGCTGGGTTCTCAGAACATCTCTTTTTAAATTTAGCAGCAGTGCATCAGGATCTGCGAAAAATGGCTAGCCGTTCATCGGAAGGGTATTTGGAGTCGTTTCCAAGAGAAATTCGTGTCTATCTGTGGTTTACAATGAATGATTCTTGCTTAGCCGTGTGCATGAAGGGAATCTTTCTAAATGGTCTGCATGGGATTCTATCGGCTTCTGACGGACTATTCCAAATAAATCCAGTCCTTATCCGTGATCTGTGATAATTGGCATTTCTCACCGAAAAAGCTCCCCACAATCTCAAACCGTGAAGTAAAGGTATTAAGGGCAATTGCATGTGAAATTCCTGCTTCTCTGTGCACTAGAAGGACTGTCTCCTGTTTCTCAATAGTCACAAAGGGAGCGCTGTCCAATGACCCGCAGTGCATCCGATTAGCACGTAGAGATTGGTTCCATAGGGATGTCAGATCTTGCAGAGATTTGGGTTGAATTCCTCTCCTTTATGTACTTTCAAGAATGAATTTCTGCCAGAACCCCAGTAGTGAATTCGAATAGCAGTTGTAGGATGATTCGACAAGGAATTGGTTCCAAGCAGTCCTTTGGAACGAATTAAGCGTGTTTAGCTGGGTTCACAGCGCATCTCTGGAATTTAACAGCAGTGCATCAGGACCTGCGAAAAATGGCTAGCCGTTCATCCGAAGGGTATTTGGAGTCGTTTCCAAGAGAAATTCATGTCTATCTGTGGTTTTCAGTGAACGATTCTTGTTTAGCTATAGACATGAACGAAATCTTTCTAAATGGTCTGCATGGGATTCTATCGGCTTCTGACGGACTATTCCAAATATATCCTGTCTTTAGCCGTGATCTGCAATAACTGGCATTTCTCACCGAAAAAGCTCCCCACAATCTGAAACCGTGAAATAATGGCATTTGAAGGGCAATTGCATGTGAAATTCCTGCCTCTCTGTGCACTAGAAGGACTGTCTCGTGTTTATCAATTGTCACAAAGGGGAGCGCTGTCCAATGACCAGCAGTGCATCCGAATAGCATTTAGAGATTGGTTCCATAGGGATGTCAGATCTTGCAGAGATTTGGATTCAATTTCTCCCCTTTACGTATGTTCAAGAATGAGTTTCTGCCACAACACCAGTAGTGAATTCGAATAGCAGTTGTAGGATGATTCCACAAGAAATTGGTTCCAAGCAGTCCTTCGGAACGAATTAATCGTGTTTAGCTGGGTTCTCAGAACATCTCTGGAAATTTAACAGCAGTGCATCAGGATCTGCGAAAAATGGCTAGCCGTTCATCGGAAGGGTATTTGGAGTCGTTTCCAAGAGAAATTCGTGTCTATCTGTGGTTTGCAATGAACGATTCTTGCTTAGCCGTGTGCATGAAGGGAATCTTTCTAAATGGTCTGCATGGGATTCTATGGGCTTCTACGGACTATTCCAAATAAATCCTGTCTTTAGCCGTGATCTGGAATATTTGGCATTTCTCATCGAAAAAGCTCCCCAAAGTCTCAAACCGTGAAATAATGGCATATGAAGGGCAATTGCATGTGAAATTCCTGTTTCTCTGTGCACTAGAAGGACTGTCTCGTGTTTATCAATTGTCACAAAGGGAGAGTTGCCCAATGACCAGCAGTGCATCCGAATAGCATTTAGAGATTGGTTACATAGGGATGTCAGATCTTGCAGAGATTTGGGTTGAATTACTCACCTTTAGCTATTTTTTAGAATGAATTTCTGCCACAACACCAGTAGTGAATTCGAATAGCAGTTGTAGGATGATTCCACAAGGAATTGGTTCCAAGAAGTCCTTCGGAACGAATTAAGCGTGTTTAGTTGGGATCTCAGAACATCTCTTGGAAATTTAACAGCAGTGCATCAGGACCTGCGAAAAATGGCTAGCCGTTCATCCGAAGGGTATTTGGAGTCGTTTCCAAGAGAAATTCGTGTCTATCTGTGGTTTGCAGTGAACGATTCTTGTTTAGCTGTGTGCATGAACGAAATCTTTCTAAATGGTCTGCATGGGATTCTATGGGCTTCTGACGGACTATTCCAAATAAATCCTGTCTTTAGCCTGTGATCTGGAATAATTGGCATTTCTCACCGAAAAAGCTCCCCACAATCTGAAACCGTGAAATAATGGCATTTGAAGGGCAATTGCATGTGAAATTCCTGCCTCTCTGTGCACTAGAAGGACAGTCTCGTGTTTATCAATTGTAACAAAGGGAGCGCTGTCCAATGACCAGCAGTGCATCCGAATAGCATTTAGAGATTGGTTCCATAGGGATGTCAGATCTTCCAGAGATTTGGGTTCAATTTCTCCCCTTTACGTATTTTCAAGAATGAGTTTCTGCCACAACACCAGTAGTGAATTCGAATAGTAGTTGTAGGATGATTCCACAAGAAATTGGTTCCAAGCAGTCCTTCGGAACGAATTAATCGTGTTTAGCTGGGTTCTCAGAACATCTCTGGAAATTTAACAGCAGTGCATCAGGATCTGCGAAAAATGGCTAGCCGTTCATCGGAAGGGTATTTGGGAGTCGTTTCCAAGAGAAATTCGTGTCTATCTGTGGTTTACAATGAATGATTCTTGCTTAGCCGGTGTGCATGAAGGGAATCTTTCTAAATGGTCTGCATGGGGTTCTATGGGCTTCTGACGGACTATTCCAAATAAATCCTGTCTTTAGCCATGATCTCGAATGATTGGAATTTCTCACCGAAAAAACTCCCCACAATCTCAAACCGTGAAATAATGGCATTTGAAGGGCAATTGCATGTGAAATTCCTGCTTTCTGTGTGCATTAGACGGACGGTCTCGTGTTCTCAATAATCGCAAAGGGGAGCGCTGTCCAATGACCAGCAGTGCATCCGATTAGCATTTAGAGATTGGTTCCATAGGGATGTCAGATCTTGCAGAGATTTGGGTTGAATTCCTCTCCTTTACGTACTTTCAAGAATGTATTTTCTGCCAGAACCCCAGTAGTGAATTCGAATAGCAGTTGTAGGAGGATTCCACAAGAAATTGGTTCCAAGCAGTCCTTTGGAACGAATTAAGCGTGTTTAGCTGGGTTCACAGCGCATCTCTGGAATTTAACAGCAGTGCATCAGGACCTGCGAAAAATGGCTAGTCGTTCATCCGAAGGGTATTTGGAGTCGTTTCCAAGAGAAATTCGTGTCTATCTGTGGTTTGCAGTGAACGATTCTTGTTTAGCTATAGACATGAACGAAATCTTTCTAAATGGTCTGCATGGGATTCTATAGGCTTCTGACAGACTATTCCAAATAAACCCTGTCTTTAGCCGTGATCTGGAATAATTGGCATTTCTCACCGAAAAGCTCCCCACAATCTGAAACCGTGAAATAATGGCAATTTGAAGGGCAATTGCATTTGAAATTCCTGCCTCTCTGTGCACTAGAAGGACTGTCTCGTGTTTATCAATTGTCCCAAAGGGAGCGCTGTCCAATGACCAGCAGTGCATCCGAATAGCATTTAGAGATTGGTTTCCATAGGGATGTCAGATCTTTCAGAGATTTGGGTTCAATTTCTCTCCTTTACGTATTTTTCAAGGAATGAGTTTCTGCCCACAACACCAGTAGTGATTTCGAATAGCAGTTGTAGGATGATTCCACAAGAAATTGGTTCCAAGCAGTCCTTCGGAACGAATTAATCGTGTTTAGCTGGGTTCTCAGAACATCTCTGGAAATTTAACAGCAGTGCATCAGGATCTGCGAAAAATGGCTAGCCGTTCATCCGAAGGGTATTTGGAGTCGTTTCCAAGAGAAATTCGTGTCTATCTGTGGTTTGCAATGAATGATTCTTGCTTAGCCGGTGTGCATGAAGGGGAATCTTTCTAAATGGTCTGCATGGGATTCTATGGGCTTCTGACGGACTATTCCAAATAAATCCAGTCCTTATCCGTGATCTGTGATAATTGGCATTTCTCACCGAAAAAGCTCCCCACAGTCTAAACCGTGAATAATGGTATTAAGGGCAATTGCATGTGAAATTCCTGCTTCTCTGTGCACTAGAAGGACTGTCTCGTGTTTCTCCATAGTCACAAAAGGAGCGCTGTCCAATGACCAGCAGTGCATCCGATTAGCACGTAGAGATTGGTTCCATAGGGATGTCAGATCTTGCAGAGATTTGGGTTGAATTCCTCTCCTTTATGTACTTTCAAGAATGAATTTCTGCCACAACACCAGTAGTGAATTCGAATAGCAGTGGTAAGATGATTCCAGAAGGAATTGGTTCCAACCAGTCCATCGGAACGAATTTAAGCGTGTTTAGCTGGGTTCTCTGCGCATCTCTGGAAATTTAAAAGCAGTGCATCAGGATCTGCGAAAAATGGCTAGCCGTTCATCAGAAGGGTATTTGGGAGTCGTTTCCAAGAGAAATTCGTGCCTATCTGTGGTTTGCAATGAATGATTCTTGCTTTGCCGTGTGCATGAAGGGAATCTTTCTAAATGGTCTGCATGGGATTCTATGGGCTTCTGACGGACTATTCCAAATAAATCCTGTCTTTAGCCATGGTTAGGAATGTTTGGCATTTCTCACCGAAAAAACTCCCCACAATCTCAAACCGTGAAATAATGGTATTAAGGGCAATTGCATGTGAAATTCCTGCTTCTCTGTGCACTAGAAGGACTGTCTCGTGTTTATCAATAGTCCCAAAGGGAGCTCTGTCCAATGACCAGCAGTGCATCCGATTAGCATTTAGAGATTGGTTCCATAGGGATGTCAGATCTTGCAGAGATTTGGGTTGAATTCCTCTCCTTTATGTACTGTCAAGAATGAATTTCTGCCAGAACCCCAGTAGTGAATTCGAATAGCAGTTTTAGGATGATTCGACAAGGAATTGGTTCCAAGCAGTCCTTTGGAACGAATTAAGCGTGTTTAGCTGGGTTCACAGCGCATCTCTGGAATTTAACAGCAGTGCATCAGGACCTGCGAAAAATGGCTAGCCGTTCATCCGAAGGGTATTTGGAGTCGTTTCCAAGAGAAATTCGTGTCTATCTGTGGTTTGCAATGAATGATTCTTGCTTAGCTGTGTGCATGAAGGGAATCTTTCTAAAAGGTCTGCATGGGATTCTATGGGCTTCTGACGGGCTATTCCAAATAAATCCTGTCTTTAGCCATGATGAGGAATGATTGGCATTTCTAACCGAAAAAACTCCCCAAAATCTCAACCGATAAATAACGGTATTAAGGGCAATTGCATTTGAAATTCCTGCTTCTCTGTGCACTAGAAGGGACTGTCTCGTGTTTATCAATTGTCACAAAGGGAGCGCTGTCCAATGACCAGCAGTGCATCCGATTAGCACGTAGAGATTGGTTCCATAGGGATGTCAGATCTTGCAGAGATTTGGGTTGAATTCCTCTCCTTTATGTACTTTCAAGAATGAATTTCTGCCACAAACACCAGTAGTGAATTCGAATAGCAGTTGTAAGATGATTCCAGAAGGAATTGGTTCCAAGCAGTCCTTTGGAAAGAATTAAGCGTGTTTAGCTGGGTTCTCTGCGCATCTCTGGAAATTTAAAAGCAGTGCACCAGGATCTGCGAAAATGGCTAGCCGTTCATCCGAAGGGTATTTGGAGTCGTTTCCAAGAGAAATTCGTGCCTATCTGTGGTTTGCAGTGAAAGATTCTTGTTTAGCTATAGACATGAGCGAAATCTTTCTAAATGGTCTGCATGGGATTCTATGGGCTTCTGACGGACTATTCCAAGTAAATCCTGTCTTTAGCCATGATGAGGAACGTTTGGCATTTCTCACCGAAAAATCTCCCCACAATCGCAAACCGTGAAATAATGGTATTAAGGGCAATTGCATGTGAAATTCCTGCTTCTCTGTGCACTAGAAGGACTGTCTCGTGTTTATCAATTGTCCCAAAGGGAGCTCTGTCCAATGACCAGCAGTGCATCCGAATAGCATTTAGAGATTCGTTCAATAGGGATGTCATGTCTTGCAGAGATTTTTGGTTGAATTCCTCAGCTTTAGGTATTTTCAAGAATGAATTTCTGCCAGAACCCCAGTAGTGAATTCGAAGAGCAGTTGTAGGATGATTCCAGAAGGAATTGGTTCCAAGCAGTCCTTCGGAACGAATTAAGCGTGTTTACCTGGGTTCACAGCGCATCTCTGGAAAATTATCAGCAGTGCACCAAGATCTGCGCAAAATGGCTAGCCGTTCATCCGAAGGGTATTTGGAGTAGTTTCCAAGAGAAATTCGTGCCTATCTGTGGTTTGCAATGAACGATTCTTGTTTACCCGTGTGCATGAAGGGAATCTTTCTAAATGGTCTGCATGGGATTCTATGGGCTTCTACGGACTATTCCAAATAAATCCTGTGTTTAGCCGTCATCTGGAATATTTGACATTCTCATCGAAAAAGCTCCCCACAGTCTCAAACCGTAAAATAATGGCATTTGAAGGGCAATTGCATGTGAAATTCCTGCTTCTCTGTGCACTAGAAGGACTGTCTCGTGTTTATCAATTGTCACAAAGGGAGCGCTGTCTAATGACCAGCAGTGCATCCGAATAGCATTTAGAGATTGGTTCCATAGGGATGTCAGATCTTGCAGAGATTTGGGTTGAATTACTCACCTTTAGGTATTTTTTAGAATGAATTTCTGCCACAACACCAGTAGTGAATTCGAATAGCAGTTGTAGGATGATTCGACAAGGAAATTGGTTCCAAGAAGTCCTTCGGAACGAATTAAGCATGTTTAGCTGGGTTCTCAGAACATCTCTTTTTAAATTTAGCAGCAGTGCATCAGGATCTGCGAAAAATGGCTAGCCGTTCATCGGAAGGGTATTTGGAGTCGTTTCCAAGAGAAATTCGTGTCTATCTGTGGTTTACAATGAATGATTCTTGCTTAGCCGTGTGCATGAAGGGAATCTTTCTAAATGGTCTGCATGGGATTCTATCGGCTTCTGACGGACTATTCCAAATAAATCCAGTCCTTATCCGTGATCTGTGATAATTGGCATTTCTCACCGAAAAAGCTCCCCACAATCTCAAACCGTGAAGTAATGGTATTAAGGGCAATTGCATGTGAAATTCCTGCTTCTCTGTGCACTAGAAGGACAGTCTCCTGTTTCTCAATAGTCACAAAGGGAGCGCTGTCCAATGACCCGCAGTGCATCCGATTAGCACGTAGAGATTGGTTCCATAGGGATGTCAGATCTTGCAGAGATTTGGGTTGAATTCCTCTCCTTTATGTAACTTTCAAGAATGAATTTCTGCCAGAACCCCAGTAGTGAATTCGAATAGCAGTTGTAGGATGATTCGACAAGGAATTGGTTCCAAGCAGTCCTTTGGAAAACGAATTAAGCGTGTTTAGCTGGGTTCACAGCGCATCTCTGGAATTTAACAGCAGTGCATCAGGACCTGCGAAAAATGGCTAGCCGTTCATCCGAAGGGTATTTGGAGTCGTTTCCAAGAGAAATTCATGTCTATCTGTGGTTTTCAGTGAACGATTCTTGTTTAGCTATAGACATGAACGAAATCTTTCTAAATGGTCTGCATGGGATTCTATCGGCTTCTGACGGACTATTCCAAATATATCCTGTCTTTAGCCGTGATCTGCAATAACTGGCATTTCTCACCGAAAAAGCTCCCCACAATCTGAAACCGTGAAATAATGGCATTTGAAGGGCAATTGCATGTGAAATTCCTGCCTCTCTGTGCACTAGAAGGACTGTCTCGTGTTTATCAATTGTCACAAAGGGAGCGCTGTCCAATGACCAGCAGTGCATCCGAATAGCATTTAGAGATTGGTTCCATAGGGATGTCAGATCTTGCAGAGATTTGGATTCAATTTCTCCCCTTTACGTATGTTCAAGAATGAGTTTCTGCCACAACACCAGTAGTGAATTCGAATAGCAGTTGTAGGATGATTCCACAAGAAATTGGTTCCAAGCAGTCCTTCGGAACGAATTAATCGTGTTTAGCTGGGTTCTCAGAACATCTCTGGAAATTTAACAGCAGTGCATCAGGATCTGCGAAAAATGGCTAGCCGTTCATCGGAAGGGTATTTGGAGTCGTTTCCAAGAGAAATTCGTGTCTATCTGTGGTTTGCAATGAACGATTCTTGCTTAGCCGTGTGCATGAAGGGAATCTTTCTAAATGGTCTGCATGGGATTCTATGGGCTTCTACGGACTATTCCAAATAAATCCTGTCTTTAGCCGTGATCTGGAATATTTGGCATTTCTCATCGAAAAAGCTCCCCAAAGTCTCAAACCGTGAAATAATGGCATATGAAGGGCAATTGCATGTGAAATTCCTGTTTCTCTGTGCACTAGAAGGACTGTCTCGTGTTTATCAATTGTCACAAAGGGAGAGTTGCCCAATGACCAGCAGTGCATCCGAATAGCATTTAGAGATTGGTTACATAGGGATGTCAGATCTTGCAGAGATTTGGGTTGAATTACTCACCTTTAGCTATTTTTTAGAATGAATTTCTGCCACAACACCAGTAGTGAATTCGAATAGCAGTTGTAGGATGATTCCACAAGGAATTGGTTCCAAGAAGTCCTTCGGAACGAATTAAGCGTGTTTAGTTGGGATCTCAGAACATCTCTTGGAAATTTAACAGCAGTGCATCAGGACCTGCGAAAAATGGCTAGCCGTTCATCCGAAGGGTATTTGGAGTCGTTTCCAAGAGAAATTCGTGTCTATCTGTGGTTTGCAGTGAACGATTCTTGTTTAGCTGTGTGCATGAACGAAATCTTTCTAAATGGTCTGCATGGGATTCTATGGGCTTCTGACGGACTATTCCAAATAAATCCTGTCTTTAGCCGTGATCTGGAATAATTGGCATTTCTCACCGAAAAAGCTCCCCACAATCTGAAACCGTGAAATAATGGCATTTGAAGGGCAATTGCATGTGAAATTCCTGCCTCTCTGTGCACTAGAAGGACTGTCTCGTGTTTATCAATTGTAACAAAGGGAGCGCTGTCCAATGACCAGCAGTGCATCCGAATAGCATTTAGAGATTGGTTCCATAGGGATGTCAGATCTTCCAGAGATTTGGGTTCAATTTCTCCCCTTTACGTATTTTCAAGAATGAGTTTCTGCCACAACACCAGTAGTGAATTCGAATAGTAGTTGTAGGATGATTCCACAAGAAATTGGTTCCAAGCAGTCCTTCGGAACGAATTAATCGTGTTTAGCTGGGTTCTCAGAACATCTCTGGAAATTTAACAGCAGTGCATCAGGATCTGCGAAAAATGGCTAGCCGTTCATCCGAAGGGTATTTGGAGTCGTTTCCAAGAGAAATTCGTGTCTATCTGTGGTTTGCAGTGAACGATTCTTGTTTAGCTATAGACATAAACGAAATCTTTCTAAATGGTCTGCATGGGATTCTATGGGCCTCTGACGGACTATTCCAAATAAATCCTGTCTTTAGCCGTGATCTGTGATAATTGGCATTTCTCACCGAAAAAGCTCCCCGCAGTCTCAAACCGTGAAATAATGGTATTAAGGGCAATTGCATGTGAAATTCCTGCTTCTCTGTGCACTAGAAGGACTGTCTCCTGTTTCTAAATAGTCACAA
>JALNIE010000651.1:0-45071 GCA_026122505.1 Aldabrachelys gigantea
TTCTAAATGGTCTGCATGGGATTCTATGGGCTTCTACGGACTATTCCAAATAAGTCCAGTCCTTATCCGTGATCTGTGATAGTTTGCATTTCTCACCGAAAAAGCTCCCCACAATCTGAAACCGTGGAATAATGGCATTTGAAGGGCAATTGCATGTGAAATTCCTGCCTCTCTGTGCACTAGAAGGACTGTCTCGTGTTTATCAATTGTCACAAAGGGAGCGCTGTCCAATGACCAGCAGTGCATCCGAATAGCATTTAGAGATTGGTTCCATAGGGATGTCAGATCTTGCAGAGATTTGGGTTCAATTTCTCCCCTTTACGTATTTTCAAGAATGAGTTTCTGCCACAACACCAGTAGTGAATTCGAATAGCAGTTGTAGGATGATTCCACAAGAAATTGGTTCCAAGCAGTCCTTCGGAACGAATTAATCGTGTTTAGCTGGGTTTTCAGAACATCTCTGGAAATTTTAACAGCAGTACATCAGGATCTGCGAAAAATGGCTATCCGTTCATCCGAAGGGTATTTGGAGTCGTTTCCAAGAGAAATTCGTGTCTATCTGTGGTTTGCAGTGAACGATTCTTGTTTAGCTATAGACATGAACGAAATCTTTCTAAATGGTCTGCATGGGATTCTATCGGCTTCTGACGGACTATTCCAAATAAATCCAGTCCTTATCCGTGATCTGTGATAATTGGCATTTCTCACCGAAAAAGCTCCCCCGCAGTCTCAAACCGTGAAATAATGGTATTAAGGGCAATTGCATGTGAAATTCCTGCTTCTCTGTGCACTAGAAGGACTGTCTCGTGTTTCTCAATAGTCACAAAGGGAGCGCTGTCCAATGACCAGCAGTGCATCCGATTAGCACGTAGAGATTGGTTCCATAGGGATGTCAGATCTTGCAGAGATTTCGCTTGATTTCCTCTCCTTTATGTACTTTCAAGAATGAATTTCTGCCACAACCCCAGTAGTGAATTCGAATAGCAGTTGTAAGATGATTCCCGAAGGAATTGGTTCCAACCAGTCAATCGGAACGAATTAAGCGTGTTTAGCTGGGTTCTCTGCGCATCTCTGGAAATTTAAAAGCAGTGCATCAGGATCTGCGAAAAATGGCTAGCCGTTCATCCGAAGGGTATTTGGAGTCGTTTCCAAGAGAAATTCGTGCCTATCTGTGGTTTGCAATGAATGATTCTTGCTTAGCCGTGTGCATGAAGGGAATCTTTCTAAATGGTCTGCATGGGATTCTATGGGATTCTGACGGACTATTCCAAATAAATCCAGTCCTTATCCGTGATCTGTGATAATTGGCATTTCTCACCGAAAAAGCTCCCCGCAGTCTCAAACCGTGAAATAATGGTATTAAGGGCAATTGCATTTGAAATTCCTGCTTCTCTGTGCACTAGAAGGACTGTCTCGTGTTTCTCAATAGTCACAAAGGGAGCGCTGTCCAATGACCAGCAGTGCATCCGATTAGAACGTAGAGATTGGTTCCATAGGGATGTCAGATCTTGCAGAGATTTGGGTTGAATTCCTCTCCTTTATGTACTTTCAAGAATGAATTTCTGCCAGAACCCCAGTAGTGAATTCGAATAGCAGTTGTAGGACGATTCGACAAGGAATTGGTTCCAAGCAGTCCTTTGGAACGAATTAAGCGTGTTTAGCTGGGTTCACAGCGCATCTCTGGAATTTAACAGCAGTGCATCAGGATCTGCGAAAAATGGCTAGCCGTTCATCCGAAGGGTATTTGGAGTCGTTTCCAAGAGAAATTCGTGTCTATCTGTGGTTTGCAGTGAACGATTCTTGTTTAGCTATAGACATGAACGAAATCTTTCTAAATGGTCTGCATGGGATTCTATGGGCTTCTGACGGACTATTCCAAATAAACCCTGTCTTTAGCCGTTATCTGGAATAATTGGCATTTCTCACCGAAAAAGCTCCCCACAATCTGAAACCGTGAAATAATGGCATTTGAAGGGCAATTGCATGTGAAATACCTGCCTCTCTGTGCACTAGAAGGACTGTCTCGTGTTTATCAATTGTCACAAAGGGAGCGCTGTCCAATGACCAGCAGTGCATCCGAATAGCATTTAGAGATTGGTTCCATAGGGATGTCAGATCTTGCAGAGATTTGGGTTCAATTTCTCCCCTTTACGTATTTTCAAGAATGAGTTTCTGCCACAACACCAGTAGTGAATTCGAATAGCAGTTGTAGGATGATTCCACAAGAAATTGGTTCCAAGCAGTCCTTCGGAACGAATTAATCGTGTTTAGCTGGGTTCTCAGAACATCTCTGGAAATTTAACAGCAGTGCATCAGGATCTGCGAAAAATGGCTAGCCGTTCATCCGAAGGGTAATTGGAGTCGTTTCCAAGAGAAATTCGTGTCTATCTGTGGTTGGCAGTGAACGATTCTTGTTTAGCTATAGACATGAACGAAATCTTTCTAAATGGTCTGCATGGGATTCTATCAGCTTCTGACGGACTATTCCAAATAAATCCAGTCCTTATCCGTGATCTGTGATAATTGGCATTTCTCACCGAAAAAGCTCCCCGCAGTCTCAAACCGTGAAATAATGGTATTAAGGGCAATTGCATGTGAAATTCCTGCTTCTCTGTGCACTAGAAGGACTGTCTCGTGTTTCTCAATAGTCACAAAGGGAGCGCTGTCCAATGACCCGCAGTGCATCCGATTAGCACGTAGAGATTGGTTCCATAGGGATGTCAGATCTTGCAGAGATTTGGGTTGAATTCCTCTCCTTTATGTACTTTCAAGAATGAATTTCTTCCAGAACCCCAGTGGTGAATTCGAATAGCAGTTGTAGGATGATTCCACAAGGAATTGGTTCCAAGCAGTCCTTTGGAACGAATTAAGCGTGTTTAGCTGGATTGACAGCGCATCCCTGGAAATTTAACAGCAGTGCATCAGGATCTGCGAAAAATGGCTAGCCGTTCATCCGAAGGGTATTTGGAGTCGTTTCCAAGACAAATTCGTGCCTATCTGTGGTTTGCAGTGAAAGATTCTTGTTTAGCTATAGACATGAACGAAATCTTTCTAAATGGTCTGCATGGGATTCTATGGGCTTCTGACGGACTATTCCAAGTAAATCCTGTCTTTAGCCATGATGAGGAACGTTTGGCATTTCTCACCGAAAAAACTCCCCACAATCGCAAACCGTAAAATAATGGTATTAAGGGCAATTGCATGTGAAATTCCTGCTTCTCTGTGCACTAGAAGGACTGTCTCGTGTTTATCAATTGTCCCAAAGGGAGCTCTGTCCAATGACCAGCAGTGCATCCGAATAGCATTTAGAGATTGGTTCAATATGGACGTCATGTATTGCAGAGATTTTGGTTGAATTCCTCAGCTTTAGGTATTTTCAAGAATGAATTTCTGCCCGAACCCCAGTAGTGAATTCGAAGAGCAGTTGTAGGATGATTCCAGAAGGAATTGGTTCCAACCAGTCCTTCGGAACGAATTAAGCGTCTTTCCTGGGTTCACAGCGCATCTCTGGAATATTATCAGCAGTGCACCAAGATCTGCGCAAAATGGCTAGCCGTTCATCCGAAGGGTATTTGGAGTCGTTTCCAAGAGAAATTCGTGCCTATCTGTGGTTTGCAATGAACGATTCTTGTTTAGCCGTGTGCATGAAGGGAATCTTTCTAAATGGTCTGCATGGGATTCTATGGGCTTCTACGGACTATTCCAAATAAGTCCAGTCCTTATCCGTGATCTGTGATAATTTGCATTTCTCACCGAAAAAGCTCCCCACAATCTGAAACCGTGAAATAATGGCATTTGAAGGGCAATTGCATGTGAAATTCCTGCCTCTCTGTGCACTAGAAGGACTGTCTCGTGTTTATCAATTGTCACAAAGGGAGCGCTGTCCAATGACCAGCAGTGCATCCGAATAGCATTTAGAGATTGGTTCCATAGGGATGTCAGATCTTGCAGAGATTAGGGTTCAATTTCTCCCCTTTACGTATTTTCAAGAATGAGTT
The DNA here is from genome assembly GCA_026122505.1 of Aldabrachelys gigantea. Classification (NCBI taxonomy): domain Eukaryota; kingdom Metazoa; phylum Chordata; order Testudines; family Testudinidae; genus Aldabrachelys; species Aldabrachelys gigantea. The sequence goes on from JALNIE010000651.1 coordinate 3,999, forward strand.
TCTGCCACAACACCAGTAGTGAATTCGAATAGCAGTTGTAGGATGATTCCACAAGAAATTGGTTCCAAGCAGTCCTTCGGAACGAATTAATCGTGTTTAGCTGGGTTCTCAGAACATCTCTGGAAATTTAACAGCAGTGCATCAGGATCTGCGAAAAATGGCTAGCCGTTCATCCGAAGGGTATTTGGAGTCGTTTCCAAGAGAAATTCGTGTCTATCTGTGGTTGGCAGTGAACGATTCTTGTTTAGCTATAGACATGAACGAAATCTTTCTAAATGGTCTGCATGGGATTCAATCGGCTTCTGACGGACTATTCCAAATAAATCCAGTCCTTATCCGTGATCTGTGATAATTGGCATTTCTCACCGAAAAAGCTCCCCGCAGTCTCAAACCGTGAAATAATGGTATTAAGGGCAATTGCATGTGAAATTCCTGCTTCTCTGTGCACTAGAAGGACTGTCTCGTGTTTCTCAATAGTCACAAAGGGAGCGCTGTCCAATGACCAGCAGTGCATCCGATTAGCACGTAGAGATTGGTTCCATAGGGATGTCAGATCTTGCAGAGATTTCGCTTGATTTCCTCTCCTTTATGTACTTTCAAGAATGAATTTCTGCCACAACCCCAGTAGTGAATTCGAATAGCAGTTGTAAGATGATTCCCGAAGGAATTGGTTCCAACCAGTCATTCGGAACGAATTAATCGTGTTTAGCTGGGTTCTCAGAACATCTCTGGAAATTTAAAAGCAGTGCATCAGGATCTGCGAAAAATGGCTAGCCGTTCATCCGAAGGGTAATTGGAGTCGTTTCCAAGAGAAATTCGTGTCTATCTGTGGTTGGCAGTGAACGATTCTTGTTTAGCTATAGACATGAACGAAATCTTTCTAAATGGTCTGCATGGGATTCTATGGGCTTTTGACGGACTATTCCAAATAAATCCAGTCCTTATCCGTGATCTGTGATAATTGGCATTTCTCACCGAAAAAGCTCCCCGCAGTCTCAAACCGTGAAATAATGGTATTAAGGGCAATTGCATTTGAAATTCCTGCTTCTCTGTGCACTAGAAGGACTGTCTCGTGTTTCTCAATAGTCACAAAGGGAGCGCTGTCCAATGACCCGCAGTGCATCCGATTAGCACGTAGAGATTGGTTCCATAGGGATGTCAGATCTTGCAGAGATTTGGGTTGAATTCCTCTCCTTTATGTACTTTCAAGAATGAATTTCTGCCACAACACCAGTAGTGAATTCGAATAGCAGTTGTAGGATGATTCCACAAGGAATTGGTTCCAAGCAGTCCTTTGGAACGAATTAAGCGTGTTTAGCTGGATTGACAGAGCATCCCTGGAAATTTAACAGCAGTGCATCAGGACCTGCGAAAAATGGCTAGCCGTTCATCCGAAGGGTATTTGGAGTCGTTTCCAAGAGAAATTCGTGCCTATCTGTGGTTTGCAGTGAAAGATTCTTGTTTAGCTATAGACATGAACGAAATCTTTCTAAATGGTCTGCATGGGATTCTATGGGCTTCTGACGGACTATTCCAAGTAAATCCTGTCTTTAGCCATGATGAGGAACGTTTGTCATTTCTCACCGAAAAAACTCCCCACAATCGCAAACCGTAAAATAATGGTATTAAGGGCAATTGCATGTGAAATTCCTGCTTCTCTGTGCACTAGAAGGACTGTCTCGTGTTTATCAATTGTCCCAAAGGGAGCTCTGTCCAATGACCAGCAGTGCATCCGAATAGCAGTTAGAGATTGGTTCAATATGGATGTCATGTATTGCAGAGATTTTGGTTGAATTCCTCAGCTTTAGGTATTTTCAAGAATGAATTTCTGCCCGAACCCCAGTAGTGAATTCGAAGAGCAGTTGTAGGATGATTCCAGAAGGAATTGGTTCCAACGAGTCCTTCGGAACGAATTAAGCGTGTTTTCCTGGGTTCACAGCGCATCTCTGGAATATTATCAGCAGTGCACCAAGATCTGCGCAAAATGGCTAGCCGTTCATTCGAAGGGTATTTGGAGTCGTTTCCAAGAGAAATTCGTGTCTATCTGTGGTTGGCAGTGAACGATTCTTGTTTAGCTATAGACATGAACGAAATCTTTCTAAATGGTCTGCATGAGATTCTATCGGCTTCTGACGGACTATTCCAAATAAGTCCAGTCCTTATCCGTGATCTGTGATAATTTGCATTTCTCACCGAAAAAAGCTCCCCACAATCTGAAACCGTGGAATAATGGCATTTGAAGGGCAATTGCATGTGAAATTCCTGCCTCTCTGTGCACTAGAAGGACTGTCTCGTGTTTATCAATTGTCACAAAGGGAGCGCTGTCCAATGACCAGCAGTGCATCCGAATAGCATTTAGAGATTGGTTCCATAGGGATGTCAGATCTTGCAGAGATTTGGGTTCAATTTCTCCCCTTTACGTATTTTCAAGAATGAGTTTCTGCCACAAAACCAGTAGTGAATTCGAATAGCAGTTGTAGGATGATTCCACAAGAAATTGGTTCCAAGCAGTCCTTCGGAACGAATTAATCGTGTTTAGCTGGGTTCTCAGAACATCTCTGGAAATTTAAAAGCAGTGCATCAGGATCTGCGAAAAATGGCTAGCCGTTCATCCGAAGGGTATTTGGAGTCGTTTCCAAGACAAATTCGTGCCTATCTGTGGTTTGCAATGAATGATTCTTGCTTAGCCGTGTGCATGAAGGGAATCTTTCTAAATGGTCTGCATGGGATTCTATCGGCTTCTGACGGACTATTCCAAATAAATCCAGTCCTTATCCGTGATCTGTGATAATTGGCATTTCTCACCGAAAAAGCTCCCCGCAGTCTCAAACCGTGAAATAATGGTATTAAGGGCAATTGCATGTGAAATTCCTGCTTCTCTGTGCACTAGAAGGACTGTCTCCTGTTTCTCAATAGTCACAAAGGGAGCGCTGTCCAATGACCCGCAGTGCATCCGATTAGCAGGTAGAGATTGGTTCCATAGGGATGTCAGATCTTGCAGAGATTTGGGTTGAATTCCTCTCCTTTATGTACTTTCAAGAATGAATTTCTGCCACAACCCCAGTAGTGAATTCGAATAGCAGTTGTAGGATGAATCGACAAGGAATTGGTTCCAAGCAGTCCTTTGGAACGAATTAAGCGTGTTTAGCTGGGTTCACAGCGCATCTCTGGAATTTAACAGCAGTGCATCAGGACCTGCGAAAAATGGCTAGCCGTTCATCCGAAGGGTATTTGGAGTCGTTTCCAAGAGAAATTCGTGTCTATCTGTGGTTTGCAGTGAAAGATTCTTGCTTAGCCGTGTGCATGAAGGGAATATTTCTAAATGGTCTGCATGGGATTCTATGGGCTTCTACGGACTATTCCAAATAAGTCCAGTCCTTATCCGTGATCTGTGATAATTTGCATTTCTCACCGAAAAAGCTCCCCACAATCTGAAACCGTGAAATAATGGCATTTGAAGGGCAATTGCATGTGAAATTCCTGCCTCTCTGTGCACTAGAAGGACTGTCTCGTGTTTATCAATTGTCACAAAGGGAGCGCTGTCCAATGACCAGCAGTGTATCCGAGTAGCATTTAGAGATTGGTTCCATAGGGATGTCAGATCTTGCAGAGATTTGGGTTCAATTTCTCCCCTTTACGTATTTTCAAGAATGAGTTTCTGCCACAACACCAGTAGTAAATTCGAATAGCAGTTGTAGGATGATTCCACAAGAAATTGGTTCCAAGCAGTCCTTCGGAACGAATTAATCGTGTTTAGCTGGGTTCTCAGAACATCTCTGGAAATTTAACAGCAGTGCATCAGGATCTGCGAAAAATGGCTAGCCGTTCATCCGAAGGGTATTTGGAGTCGTTTCCAAGAGAAATTCGTGTCTATCTGTGGTTTGCAGTGAACGATTCTTGTTTAGCTATAGACATGAACGAAATCTTTCTAAATGGTCTGCATGGGATTCTATCGGCTTCTGACGGACTATTCCAAATAAATCCAGTCCTTATCCGTGATCTGTGATAATTGGCATTTCTCACCGAAAAAGCTCCCCGCAGTCTCAAACCGTGAAATAATGGTATTAAGGGCAATTGCATGTGAAATTCCTGCTTCTCTGTGCACTAGAAGGACTGTCTCGTGTTTCTCAATAGTCACAAAGGGAGCGCTGTCCAATGACCAGCAGTGCATCCGATTAGCACGTAGAGATTGGTTCCATAGGGATGTCAGATCTTGCAGAGATTTGGGTTGAATTCCTCTCCTTTATGTACTTTCAAGAATGAATTTCTTCCAGAACCCCAGTGGTGAATTCGAATAGCAGTTGTAGGATGATTCCACAAGGAATTGGTTCCAAGCAGTCCTTTGGAAAGAATTAAGCGTGTTTAGCTGGATTGACAGCGCATCCCTGGAAATTTAACAGCAGTGCATCAGGATCTGCGAAAAATGGCTAGCCGTTCATCCGAAGGGTATTTGGATTCGTTTCCAAGAGAAATTCGTGTCTATCTGTGGTTTACAATGAATGATTCTTGCTTAGCCGTGTGCATGAAGGGAATTTTTCTAAATGGTCTGCATGGGGTTCTATGGGCTTCTGACGGACTATTCCAAATAAATCCTGTGTTTAGCCGTGATCTGGAATGATTGCCATTTCTCACCGAAAAAACTCCCCACAATCTCAAACCGTGAAATAATGGCATTTGAAGGGCAATTGCATGTGAAATTCCTGCCTCTGTGTGCATTAGAAGGACGGTCTCGTGTTTCTCAATAATCGCAAAGGGAGCCCTGTCCAATGACCAGCAGTGCATCCGATTAGCATTTAGAGATTGGTTCCATAGGGATGTCAGATCTTGCAGAGATTTGGGTTGAATTCCTCTCCTTTATGTACTTTCAAGAATGAATTTCTGCCAGAACCCCAGTGGTGAATTCGAATAGCAGTTGTAGGATGATTCCACAAGGAATTGGTTCCAAGCAGTCCTTTGGAAAGAATTAAGCGTGTTTAGCTGGATTGACAGCGCATCCCTGGAAATTTAACAGCAGTGCATCAGGATCTGCGAAAAAATGGCTAGCCGTTCATCCGAAGGGTATTTGGAGTCGTTTCCAAGACAAATTCGTGCCTATCTGTGGTTTGCAGTGAAAGATTCTTGTTTAGCCGTGTGCATGAACGAAATCTTTCTAAATGGTCTGCATGGGATTCTATGGGCTTCTGACGGACTATTCCAAGTAAATCCTGTCTTTAGCCATGATGAGGAACGTTTGGCATTTCTCACCGAAAAAACTCCCCACAATCGCAAACCGTAAAATAATGGTATTAAGGGCAATTGCATGTGAAATTCCTGCTTCTCTGTGCACTAGAAGGACTGTCTCGTGTTTATCAATTGTCCCAAAGGGAGCTCTGTCCAATGACCAGCAGTGCATCGAATAGCATTTAGAGATTGGTTCAATATGGATGTCATGTATTGCAGAGATTTTGGTTCAATTCTCCCCTTTACGTATTTTCAAGAATGAGTTTCTGCCCGAACACCAGTAGTGAATTCGAAGAGCAGTTGTAGGATGATTCCACAAGAAATTGGTTCCAAGCAGTCCTTCGGAACGAATTAATCGTGTTTAGCTGGGTTTTCAGAACATCTCTGGAAATTTAACAGCAGTACATCAGGATCTGCGAAAAATGGCTATCCGTTCATCCGAAGGGTATTTGGAGTCGTTTCCAAGAGAAATTCGTGTCTATCTGTGGTTGGCAGTGAACGATTCTTGTTTAGCTATAGACATGAACGAAATCTTTCTAAATGGTCTGCATGGGATTCAATCGGCTTCTGACGGACTATTCCAAATAAAATCCAGTCCTTATCCGTGATCTGTTATAATTGGCATTTCTCACCGAAAAAGCTCCCCGCAGTCTCAAACCGTGAAATAATGGTATTAAGGGCAATTGCATGTGAAATTCCTGCTTCTCTGTGCACTAGAAGGACTGTCTCGTGTTTCTCAATAGTCACAAAGGGAGCGCTGTCCAATGACCAGCAGTGCATCCGATTAGCACGTAGAGATTGGTTCCATAGGGATGTCAGATCTTGCAGAGATTTCGCTTGATTTCCTCTCCTTTATGTACTTTCAAGAATGAATTTGTGCCACAACCCCAGTAGTGAATTCGAATAGCAGTTGTAGGATGATTCGATAAGGAATTGGTTCCAACCAGTCATTCGGAACGAATTAAGCGTGTTTAGCTGGGTTCACAGCGCATCTCTGGAATTTAAAAGCAGTGCATCAGGACCTGCGAAAAAATGGCTAGCCGTTCATCCGAAGGGTATTTGGAGTCGTTTCCAAGACAAATTCGTGCCTATCTGTGGTTTGCAGTGAAAGATTCTTGTTTAGCTATAGACATGAACGAAATCTTTCTAAATGGTCTGCATGGGATTCTATGGGCTTCTGACGGACTATTCCAAGTAAATCCTGTCTTTAGCCATGATGAGGAACGTTTGGCATTTCTCACCGAAAAAACTCCCCACAATCGCAAACCGTAAAATAATGGTATTAAGGGCAATTGCATGTGAAATTCCTGCTTCTCTGTGCACTAGAAGGACTGTCTCGTGTTTATCAATTGTCCCAAAGGGAGCTCTGTCCAATGACCAGCAGTGCATCCGAATAGCATTTAGAGATTGGTTCAATATGGATGTCATGTATTGCAGAGATTTTGGTTGAATTCCTCAGCTTTAGGTATTTTCAAGAATGAGTTTCTGCCACAAACACCAGTAGTGAATTCGAATAGCAGTTGTAGGATGATTCCACAAGAAATTGGTTCCAAGCAGTCCTTCGGAACGAATTAATCGTATTTAGCTGGGTTCTCAGAACATCTCTTGGAAATTTAACAGCAGTGTATCAGGACCTGCGCAAAATGGCTAGCCGTTCATCCGAAGGGTATTTGGAGTCGTTTCCAAGAGAAATTCGTGCCTATCTGTGGTTTGCAATGAACGATTCTTGTTTAGCCGTGTGCATGAAGGGAATCTTTCTAAATGGTCTGCATGGGATTCTATGGGCTTCTACGGACTATTCCAAATAAGTCCAGTCCTTATCCGTGATCTGTGATAATTTGCATTTCTCACCGAAAAAGCTCCCCACAATCTGAAACCGTGAAATAATGGCATTTGAAGGGCAATTGCATGTGAAATTCCAGCCTCTCTGTGCACTAGAAGGACTGTCTCGTGTTTATCAATTGTCACAAAGGGAGCGCTGTCCAATTACCAGCAGTGCATCCGAATAGCATTTAGAGATTGGTTCCATAGGGATGTCAGATCTTGCAGAGATTTGGGTTCAATTTCTCCCCTTTACGTATTTTCAAGAATGAGTTTCTGCCACAACACCAGTAGTGAATTCGAATAGCAGTTGTAGGATGATTCCACAAGAAATTGGTTCCAAGCAGTCCTTCGGAACGAATTAATCGTGTTTAGCTGGGTTCTCAGAACATCTCTGGAAATTTAACAGCAGTGCATCAGGATCTGCGAAAAATGGCTAGCCGTTCATCCGAAGGGTATTTGGAGTCGTTTCCAAGAGAAATTCGTGTCTATCTGTGGTTTGCAGTGAACGATTCTTGTTTAGCTATAGACATGAACGAAATCTTTCTAAATGGTCTGCATGGGATTCAATCGGCTTCTGACGGACTATTCCAAGTAAATCCTGTCTTTAGCCATGATGAGGAACGTTTGGCATTTCTCACCGAAAAAAACTCCCCACAATCGCAAACCGTAAAATAATGGTATTAAGGGCAATTGCATGTGAAATTCCTGCTTCTCTGTGCACTAGAAGGACTGTCTCGTGTTTATCAATTGTCCCAAAGGGAGCTCTGTCCAATGACCAGCAGTGCATCCGAATAGCATTTAGAGATTGGTTCAATATGGATGGCATGTATTGCAGAGATTTTGGTTAAATTCCTCAGCTTTAGGTATTTTCAAGAATGAATTTCTGCCACAACACCAGTAGTGAATTCGAATAGCAGTTGTAAGATGATTCCAGAAGGAATTGGTTCCAACCAGTCCTTCGGAACGAATTAAGCGTGTTTAGCTGGGTTCTCTGCGCATCTCTGGAAATTTAAAAGCAGTGCATCAGGATCTGCGAAAAATGGCTAGCCGTTCATCCGAAGGGTATTTGGAGTCGTTTCCAAGAGAAATTCGTGCCTATCTGTGGTTTGCAATGAATGATTCTTGCTTAGCCGTGTGCATGAAGGGAATCTTTCTAAATGGTCTGCATGGGATTCTATGGGCTTTTGACGGACTATTCCAAATAAATCCAGTCCTTATCCGTGATCTGTGATAATTGGCATTTCTCACCGAAAAAGCTCCCCGCAGTCTCAAACCGTGAAATAATGGTATTAAGGGCAATTGCATGTGAAATTCCTGCTTCTCTGTGCACTAAAAGGACTGTCTCCTGTTTCTCAATAGTCACAAAGGGAGCGCTGTCCAATGACCCGCAGTGCATCCGATTAGCACGTAGAGATTGGTTCCATAGGGATGTCAGATCTTGCAGAGATTTGGGTTGAATTCCTCTCCTTTATGTACTTTCAAGAATGAATTTCTGCCAGAACCCCAGTGGTGAATTCGAATAGCAGTTGTAGGATGATTCCACAAGGAATTGGTTCCAAGCAGTCCTTTGGAACGAATTAAGCGTGTTTAGCTGGATTGACAGCGCATCCCTGGAAATTTAACAGCAGTGCATCAGGATCTGCGAAAAATGGCTAGCCGTTCATCCGAAGGGTATTTGGAGTCGTTTCCAAGACAAATTCGTGCCTATCTGTGGTTTGCAGTGAAACATTCTTGTTTAGCTATAGACATGAACGAAATCTTTCTAAATGGTCTGCATGGGATTCTATGGGCTTCTGACGGACTATTCCAAGTAAATCCTGTCTTTAGCCATGATGAGGAACGTTTGGCATTTCTCACCGAAAAAACTCCCCACAATCGCAAACCGTAAAATAATGGTATTAAGGGCAATTGCATGTGAAATTGCTGCTTCTCTGTGCACTAGAAGGACTGTCTCGTGTTTATCAATTGTCCCAAAGGGAGCTCTGTCCAATGACCAGCAGTGCATCCGAATAGCATTTAGAGATTGGTTCAATATGGATGTCATGTATTGCAGAGATTTTGGTTGAATTCCTCAGCTTTAGGTATTTTCAAGAATGAATTTCTGCCCGAACCCCAGTAGTGAATTCGAAGAGCAGTTGTAGGATGATTCCAGAAGGAATTGGTTCCAACCAGTCCTTCGGAACGAATTAAGCGTGTTTTCCTGGGTTCACAGCGCATCTCTGGAATATTATCAGCAGTGCACCAAGATCTGCGCAAAATGGCTAGCCGTTCATCCGAAGGGTATTTGGAGTCGTTTCCAAGAGAAATTCGTGCCTATCTGTGGTTTGCAATGAACGATTCTTGTTTAGCCGTGTGCATGAAGGGAATCTTTCTAAATGGTCTGCATGGGATTCTATGGGCTTCTACGGACTATTCCAAATAAGTCCAGTCCTTATCCGTGATCTGTGATAATTTGCATTTCTCACCGAAAAAGCTCCCCACAATCTGAAACCGTGAAATAATGGCATTTGAAGGGCAATTGCATGTGAAATTCCTGCCTCTCTGTGCACTAGAAGGACTGTCTCGTGTTTATCAATTGTCACAAAGGGAGCGCTGTCCAATGACCAGCAGTGCATCCGAATAGCTTTTAGAGATTGGTTCCATAGGGATGTCAGATCTTGCAGAGATTTGGGTTCAATTTCTCCCCTTTACGTATTTTCAAGAATGAGTTTCTGCCACAACACCAGTAGTGAATTCGAATAGCAGTTGTAGGATGATTCCACAAGAAATTGGTTCCAAGCAGTCCTTCGGAACGAATTAATCGTGTTTAGCTGGGTTCTCAGAACATCTCTGGAAATTTAACAGCAGTGCATCAGGATCTGCGAAAAATGGCTATCCGTTCATCCGAAGGGTATTTGGAGTCGTTTCCAAGAGAAATTCGTGTCTATCTGTGGTTTGCAGTGAACGATTCTTGTTTAGCTATAGACATGAACGAAATCTTTCTAAATGGTCTGCATGGGATTCAATCGGCTTCTGACGGACTATTCCAAGTAAATCCTGTCTTTAGCCATGATGAGGAACGTTTGGCATTTCTCACCGAAAAAGCTCCCCGCAGACTCAAACCGTGAAATAATGGTATTAAGGGCAATTGCATGTGAAATTCCTGCTTCTCTGTGCACTAGAAGGACTGTCTCCTGTTTCTCAATAGTCACAAAGGGAGCGCTGTCCAATGACCCGCAGTGCATCCGATTAGCACGTAGAGATTGGTTCCATAGGGATGTCAGATCTTGCAGAGATTTGGGTTGAATTCCTCTCCTTTATGTACTTTCAAGAATGAATTTCTGCCAGAACCCCAGTGGTGAATTCGAATAGCAGTTGTAGGATGATTCCACAAGGAATTGGTTCCAAGCAGTCCTTTGGAACGAATTAAGCGTGTTTAGCTGGATTGACAGCGCATCCCTGGAAATTTAACAGCAGTGCATCAGGATCTGCGAAAAATGGCTAGCCGTTCATCCGAAGGGTATTTGGAGTCGTTTCCAAGAGAAATTCGTGCCTATCTGTGGTTTGCAGTGAAACATTCTTGTTTAGCTATAGACATGAACGAAATCTTTCTAAATGGTCTGCATGGGATTCAATCGGCTTCTGACGGACTATTCCAAGTAAATCCTGTCTTTAGCCATGTGAGGAACGTTTGGCATTTCTCACCGAAAAAACTCCCCACAATCGCAAACCGTAAAATAATGGTATTAAGGGCAATTGCATGTGAAATTCCTGCTTCTCTGTGCACTAGAAGGACTGTCTCGTGTTTATCAATTGTCCCAAAGGGAGCTCTGTCCAATGACCAGCAGTGCATCCGAATAGCATTTAGAGATTGGTTCAATATGGATGTCATGTATTGCAGAGATTTTGGTTGAATTCCTCAGCTTTAGGTATTTTCAAGAATGAATTTCTGCCACAACACCAGTAGTGAATTCGAATAGCAGTTGTAAGATGATTCCAGAAGGAATTGGTTCCAACCAGTCCTTCGGAACGAATTAAGCGTGTTTAGCTGGGTTCTCTGCGCATCTCTGGAAATTTAAAAGCAGTGCATCAGGATCTGCGCAAAATGGCTAGCCGTTCATCCGAAGGGTATTTGGAGTCGTTTCCAAGAGAAATTCGTGCCTATCTGTGGTTTGCAATGAATGATTCTTGCTTAGCCGTGTGCATGAAGGGAATCTTTCTAAATGGTCTGCATGGGATTCTATGGGCTTTTGACGGACTATTCCAAATAAATCCAGTCCTTATCCGTGATCTGTGATAATTGGCATTTCTCACCGAAAAAGCTCCCCGCAGTCTCAAACCGTGAAATAATGGTATTAAGGGCAATTGCATGTGAAATTCCTGCTTCTCTGTGCACTAGAAGGACTGTCTCCTGTTTCTCAATAGTCACAAAGGGAGCGCTGTCCAATGACCCGCAGTGCATCCGATTAGCACGTAGAGATTGGTTCCATAGGGATGTCAGATCTTGCAGAGATTTGGGTTGAATTCCTCTCCTTTATGTACTTTCAAGAATGAATTTCTGCCAGAACCCCAGTAGTGAATTCGAATAGCAGTTGTAGGATGATTCCACAAGGAATTGGTTCCAAGCAGTCCTTTGGAACGAATTAAGCGTGTTTAGCTGGGTTCACAGCGCATCTCTGGAATTTAACAGCAGTGCATCAGGACCTGCGAAAAATGGCTAGCCGTTCATCCGAAGGGTATTTGGAGTCGTTTCCAAGAGAAATTCGTGTCTATCTGTGGTTTGCAGTGAAAGATTCTTGCTTAGCCGTGTGCATGAAGGGAATCTTTCTAAATGGTCTGCATGGGGTTCTATGGGCTTCTGACGGACTATTCCAAGTAAATCCTGTCTTTAGCCATGATCTCGAATGATTGGCATTTCTCACCGAAAAAACTCCCCACAATCTCAAACCGTGAAATAATGGCATTTGAAGGGCAATTGCATGTGAAATTCCTGCTTCTGTGTGCATTAGAAGGACGGTCTCGTGTATCTGAATAATCGCAAAGTGAGCCCTGTCCAATGACCAGCAGTGCATCCGATTAGCATTTAGAGATTGGTTCCATAGGGATGTCAGATCTTGCAGAGATTTGGGTTGAATTCCTCAGCTTTAGGTATTTTCAAGAATGAATTTCTGCCCGAACCCCAGTAGTGAATTTGTAGGATGATTCCCAGAAGGAATTGGTTCCAACCAGTCCTTCGGACGAATTAAGCGTGTTTTCCTGGGTTCACAGCGCATCTCTGGAATATTATCAGCAGTGCACCAAGATCTGCGCAAAATGGCTAGCCGTTCATCCGAAGGGTATTTGGAGTCTTTTCCAAGAGAAATTCGTGCCTATCTGTGGTTTGCAATGAACGATTCTTGTTTAGCCCGTGTGCATGAAGGGAATCTTTCTAAATGGTCTGCATGGGATTTCTATGGGCTTCTACGGACTATTCCATATAAGTCCAGTCCTTATCCGTGATCTGTGATAATTGGCATTTCTCACCGAAAAAGCTCCCCACAATCTGAAACCGTGAAATAATGGCATTTGAAGGGCAATTGCATGCGAAATTCCTTCCTCTCTGTGCACTAGAAGGACTGTCTCGTGTTTATCAATTGTCACAAAGGGAGCGCTGTCCAGTGACCAGCAGTGCATCCGAATAGCATTTAGAGATTGGTTCCATAGGGATGTCAGATCTTGCAGAGATTTGGGTTCAATTTCTCCCCTTTACGTATTTTCAAGAATGAGTTTCTGCCACAACACCAGTAGTGAATTCGAATAGCGTTGTAGGATGATTCCACAAGAAATTGGTTCCAAGCAGTCCTTCGGAACGAATTAATCGTGTTAGCTGGGTCTCAGAACATCTCTGGAAATTTAACAGCAGTGCATCAGGATCTGCGAAAAATGGCTAGCCGTTCATCCGAAGGGTATTTGGAGTCGTTTCCAAGAGAAATTCGTGTCTATCTCTGGTTTGCAGTGAACGATTCTTGTTTAGCTATAGACATGAACGAAATCTTTCTAAATGGTCTGCAGGGATTCTATGGGCTTTTGACGGACTATTCCAAATAAATCCAGTCCTTATCCGTGATCTGTGATAATTGGCATTTCTCACCCGAAAAAGCTCCCCGCAGTCTCAAAACCGTGAATAATGGTATTAAGGGCAATTTGCATGTGAAATTCCTGCTTCTCTGTGCACTAGAAGGACTGTCTCCTGTTTCTCAATAGTCACAAAGGGAGCGCTGTCCAATGACCCGCAGTGCCTCCGATAGCACGTAGAGATTGGTTCCATAGGGATGTCAGATCTTGCAGAGATTTGGGTTGAATTCCTCTCCTTTATGTACTTTCAAGAATGAATTTCTGCCAGAACCCCAGTAGTGAATTCGAATAACAGTTGTAGGATGATTCGACAAGGAATTGGTTCCAAGCAGTCCTTTGGAACGAATTAAGCGTGTTTAGCTGGGGTTCACAGCGCATCTCTGGAATTTAACAGCAGTGCATCAGGACCTGCGAAAAATGGCTAGCCGTTCATCCGAAGGGTAATTTGGAGTCGTTTCCAAGAGAATTCGTGTCTAATCTGTGGTTTGCAGTGAAAGATTCTTGCTTAGCCGTGTGCATGAAGAGAATCTTTCTAAATGGTCTGGCATGGGATTCTATGGGCTTCTGACGGACTATTCCAAATAAATCCTGTCTTTAGCCATGATCTCGAATGATTGGCATTTCTCACCGAAAAAACTCCCCACAATCTCAAACCGTGAAATAATGGCATTTGAAGGGCAATTGCATGTGAAATTCCTGCTTCTGTGTGCACTAGAAGGACGGTCTCGTGTTTCTGAATAATCGCAAAGGGAGCCCTGTCCAATGACCAGCAGTGCATCCGATTAGCATTTAGAGATTGGTTCCATAGGGATGTCAGATCTTGCAGAGATTTGGGTTGAATTCCTCTCCTTTATGTACTTTCAAGAATGAATTTCTGCCAGAACCCCAGTAGTGAATTCGAATAGCAGTTGTAGGATGATTCGACAAGGAAATTGGTTCCAAGCAGTCCTTTGGAAACGAATTAAGCGTGTTTAGCTGGGTTCACAGCGCATCTCTGGAATTTAACAGCAGTGCATCAGGACCTGCGAAAATGGCTAGCCGTTCATCCGAAGGGTATTTGGAAGTCGTTTCCAAGAGAAATTCGTGCCTATTCGTGGTTTGCAATGAATGATTCTTGCTTAGCCGTGTGCATGAAGGGAATCTTTCTAAATGGTCTGCATGGGATTCTATGGGCTTTTGACGGACTATTCCAAATAAATCCAGTCCTTATCCGTGATCTGTGATAATTGGCATTTCTCACCCGAAAAAGCTCCCCGCAGTCTCAAACCGTGAAATAATGGTATTAAGGGCAATTGCATGTGAAATTCCTGCTTCTCTGTGCACTAGAAGGACTGTCTCCTGGTTTCTCAATAGTCACAAAGGGAGCGCTGTCCAATGACCCCGCAGTGCATCCGATTAGCACGTAGAGATTGGTTCCATAGGGATGTCAGATCTTGCAGAGATTTGGGTTGAATTCCTCTCCTTTATGTACTTCAAGATGAATTTCTGCCAGAACCCCAGTAGTGAATTCGAATAGCAGTTGTAGGATGATTCGACAAGGAATTGGTTCCAAGCAGTCCTTTGGAACGAATTAAGCGTGTTTAGCTGGGTTCACAGCGCATCTCTGGAATTAACAGCAGTGCATCAGGACCTGCGAAAAATGGCTAGCCGTTCATCCGAAGGGTATTTGGAGTCGTTTCCAAGAGAAATTCGTGTCTATCTGTGGTTTGCAGTGAAAGATTCTTGCTTAGCCGTGTGCATGAAGGGAATCTTTCTAAATGGTCTGCATGGGGTTCTATGGGCTTCTGACGGACTATTCCCAAATAAATCCTGTCTTTAGCCATGATCTCGAATGATTGGCATTTCTCACCGAAAAAACTCCCCACCACAATCTCAAACCGTGAAATAATGGCATTTGAAGGGCAATTGCATGTGAAATTCACTGCTTCTGTGTGCATTAGAAGGCGGTCTCGTGTTTTTCACTAATCGCAAAGGGAGCCCTGTCCAATGACCAGCAGTGCATCCGATTAGCATTTAGAGATTGGTTCCATAGGGATGTCAGATCTTGCAGAGATTTGGGTTGAATTCCTCTCCTTTATGTACTTTCAAGAATGAATTTCTGCCAGAACCCAGTAGTGAATTCGATAGCAGTTGTAGGATGATTCGACAAGGAATTGTTCCAAGCAGTCCTTTGGAACGAATTAAGCGTGTTTAGCTGGGTTCACAGCGCATCTCTGGAATTTTAACAGCAGTGCATCAGGACCTGCGAAAAAATGGCTAGCCGTTCATCCGAAGGGTATTTGGAGTCGTTTCCAAGAGAAATTCGTGTCTATCTCTGGTTTGCAATGAATGATTCTTGCTTAGCCGTGTGCATGAAGGGAATCTTTCTAAATGGTCTGCATGGGATTCTATGGGCTTTATTGACGGACTATTCCAAATAAATCCAGTCCTTATCCGTGATCTGTGATAATTGGGCATTTCTCACCGAAAAAGCTCCCCGCAGTCTCAAACCGTGAAATAATGGTATTAAGGGCAATTGCATGTGAAATTCCTGCTCTCTGTGCACTAGAAGGACTGTCTCCTGTTTCTCAATAGTCACAAAGGGAGCGCTGTCCAATGACCCGCAGTGCATCCGATTAGCACGTAGAGATTGGTTCCATAGGGATGTCAGATCTTGCCGAGATTTGGGGTTGAATTCCTCTCCTTTATGTACTTTCAAGAATGAATTTCTTCCAGAACCCCAGTGGTGAATTCGAATAGCAGTTGTAGGATGATTCCACAAGGAATTGGTTCCAAGCAGTCCTTTGGAACGAATTAAGCGTGTTTAGCTGGATTGACAGAGCATCCCTGGAAATTTAACAGCAGTGCATCAGGATCTGCGAAAAATGGCTAGCCGTTCATCCGAAGGGTATTTGGAGACGTTTCCAAGACAAATTCGTGCCTATCTGTGGTTTTGCAGTGAAAGATTCTTGTTTAGCTATAGACATGAACGAAATCTTTCTAAATGGTCTGCATGGATTCTATGGGCTTCTGACGGACTATTCCAAGTAAATCCTGTCTTTAGCCATGATGAGGAACGTTTGGCATTTCTCACCGAAAAAACTCCCCACAATCGCAAACCGTGAAAATAATGGTATTAAGGGCAATTGCATGTGAAATTCCTGCTTCTCTGTGCACTAGAAGGACTGTCTCGTGTTTATCAATTGTCCCAAAGGGAGCTCTGTCCAATGACCAGCAGTGCATCCGAATAGCATTTAGAGATTGGTTCAATATGGATGTCATGTATTGCAGAGATTTTGGTTGAATTCCTCAGCTTTAGGTATTTTCAAGAATGAATTTCTGCCCGAACCCCAGTAGTGAATTCGAAGAGCAGTTGTAGGATGATTCCAGAAGGAATTGGTTCCAACGAGTCCTTCGGAACGAATATAGCGTGTTTTCCTGGGTTCACAGCGCATCTCTGGAATATTATCAGCAGTGCACCAAGATCTGCGCAAAATGGCTAGCCGTTCATCCGAAGGGTATTTGGAGTCGTTTCCAAGAGAAATTCGTGCCTATCCTGTGGTTTGCAATGAACGATTCTTGTTTAGCCGTGTGCATGAAGGGAATCTTTCTAAATGGTCTGCATGGGATTCTATGGGCTTCTACCGGGACTATTCCAAATAAGTCCAGTCCTTATCCGTGATCTGTGATAATTTGCATTTCTCACCGAAAAAGCTCCCCACAATCTGAAACCGTGGAATAAATGGCATTTGAAGGCAATTGCATGTGAAATTCCTGCCTCTCTGTGCACTAGAAGGACTGTCTCGTGTTTATCAATTGTCACAAAGGGAGCGCTGTCCAATGACCAGCAGTGCATCCGATTAGCACGTAGAGATTGGTTCCATAGGGATGTCAGATCTTGCAGAGATTTGGGTTCAATTTCTCCCCTTTACGTATTTTCAGAATTGAGTTTCTGCCAGAACCCCAGTAGTGAATTCGAATAGCAGTTGTAGGATGATTCCACAAGAAATTGGTTCCAAGCAGTCCTTCGGAACGAATTAATCGTGTTTAGCTGGGTTTTCAGAACATCTCTGGAAATGTAACAGCAGTACATCAGGATCTGCGAAAATGGCTATCCGTCATCCGAAGGGTATTTGGAGTCGTTTCCAAGAGAAATTCGTGTCTATCTGTGGTTTGCAGTGAACGATTCTTGTTTTAGCTATAGACATGAACGAAATCTTTCTAAATGGTCTGCATGGGAATTCAATCGGCTTCTGACGGACTATTCCAAATAAATCCAGTCCTTATCCGTGATCTGTGATAATTGGCATTTCTCACCGAAAAGCTCCCCGCAGTCTCAAACCGTGAAATAATGGGTATTAAGGGCATTTGCATGTGAAATTCCTGCTTCTCTGTGCACTAGAAGGACTGTCGCGTGTTTCTCAATAGTCACAAAAGGGAGCGCTGTCCAATGACCAGCAGTGCATCCGATTAGCACGTAGAGATTGGTTCCATAGGGATGTCAGATCTTGCAGAGATTTCGCTGGATTTCCTCTCCTTTATGTACTTTCAAGAATGAATTTCTGCCACAACCCCCAGTAGTGAATTCGAATAGCAGTTGTAAGATGATTCCCGAAGGAAATGGTTCCAACCAGTCATTCGGAACGAATTAAGCGTGTTTAGCTGGGTTCTCTGCGCATCTCTGGAAATTTAAAAGCAGTGCATCAGGATCTGCGAAAAAATGGCTAGCCGTTCATCCGAAGGGTATTTGGAGTCGTTTCCAAGAGAAATTCGTGCCTATCTGTGGTTTGCAATGAATGATTCTTGCTTAGCCGTGTGCATGAAGGGAATCTTTCTAAATGGTCTGCATGCGATTCTATGGGATTCTGACGGACTATTCCAAATAAATCCAGTCCTTATCCGTGATCTGTGATAATTGGCATTTCTCACCGAAAAAGCTCCCCGCAGTATCAAACCGTGAAATAATGGTATTAAGGGCAATTGCATTTGAAATTCCTGCTTCTCTGTGCACTAGAAGGACTGTCTCGTGTTTCTCAATAGTCACAAACGGAGCGCTGTCCAATGACCAGCAGTGCATCCGATTAGAACGTAGAGATTGGTTCCATAGGGATGTCAGATCTTGCAGAGATTTGGGTTGAATTCCTCTCCTTTATGTACTTTCAAGAATGAATTTCTGCCAGAACCCCAGTAGTGAATTCGAATAGCAGTTGTAGGATGATTCGACAAGGAATTGGTTCCAAGCAGTCCTTTGGAACGAATTAAGCGTGTTTAGCTGGGTTCACAGCGCATCTCTGGAATTTAACAGCAGTGCATCAGGATCTGCGAAAAATGGCTAGCCGTTCATCCGAAGGGTATTTGGAGTCGTTTCCAAGAGAAATTCGTGTCTATCTGTGGTTTGCAGTGAACGATTCTTGTTTAGCTATAGACATGAACGAAATCTTTCTAAATGGTCTGCATGGGATTCTATGGGCTTCTGACGGACTATTCCAAATAAACCCTGTCTTTAGCCGTGATCTGGAATAATTGGCATTTCTCACCGAAAAAGCTCCCCACAATCTGAAACCGTAAAATAATGGTATTAAGGGCAATTGCATGTGAAATACCTGCTTCTCTGTGCACTAGAAGGACTGTCTCGTGTTTATCAATTGTCCCAAAGGGAGCTCTGTCCAATGACCAGCAGTGCATCCGAATAGCAGTTAGAGATTGGTTCAATATGGATGTCATGTATTGCAGAGATTTTGGTTGAATTCCTCAGCTTTAGGTATTTTCAAGAATGAATTTCTGCCCGAACCCCAGTAGTGAATTCGAAGAGCAGTTGTAGGATGATTCCAGAAGGAATTGGTTCCAACGAGTCCTTCGGAACGAATTAAGCGTGTTTTCCTGGGTTCACAGCGCATCTCTGGAATATTATCAGCAGTGCACCAAGATCTGCGCAAAATGGCTAGCCGTTCATTCGAAGGGTATTTGGAGTCGTTTCCAAGAGAAATTCGTGTCTATCTGTGGTTGGCAGTGAACGATTCTTGTTTAGCTATAGACATGAACGAAATCTTTCTAAATGGTCTGCATGAGATTCTATCGGCTTCTGACGGACTATTCCAAATAAGTCCAGTCCTTATCCGTGATCTGTGATAATTTGCATTTCTCACCGAAAAAGCTCCCCACAATCTGAAACCGTGAAATAATGGCATTTGAAGGGCAATTGCATGTGAAATTCCTGCTTCTCTGTGCACTAGAAGGACTGTCTCGTGTTTATCAATTGTCACAAAGGGAGCGCTGTCCAATGACCAGCAGTGCATCCGAATAGCATTTAGAGATTGGTTCCATAGGGATGTCAGATCTTGCAGAGATTTGGGTTCAATTTCTCCCCTTTACGTATTTTCAAGAATGAGTTTCTGCCACAAAACCAGTAGTGAATTCGAATAGCAGTTGTAGGATGATTCCACAAGAAATTGGTTCCAAGCAGTCCTTCGGAACGAATTAATCGTGTTTAGCTGGGTTCTCAGAACATCTCTGGAAATTTAAAAGCAGTGCATCAGGATCTGCGAAAAATGGCTAGCCGTTCATCCGAAGGGTATTTGGAGTCGTTTCCAAGAGAAATTCGTGCCTATCTGTGGTTTGCAATGAATGATTCTTGCTTAGCCGTGTGCATGAAGGGAATCTTTCTAAATGGTCTGCATGGGATTCTATCGGCTTCTGACGGACTATTCCAAATAAATCCAGTCCTTATCCGTGATCTGTGATAATTGGCATTTCTCACCGAAAAAGCTCCCCGCAGTCTCAAACCGTGAAATAATGGTATTAAGGGCAATTGCATGTGAAATTCCTGCTTCTCTGTGCACTAGAAGGACTGTCTCCTGTTTCTCAATAGTCACAAAGGGAGCGCTGTCCAATGACCCGCAGTGCATCCGATTAGCACGTAGAGATTGGTTCCATAGGGATGTCAGATCTTGCAGAGATTTGGGTTGAATTCCTCTCCTTTATGTACTTTCAAGAATGAATTTCTGCCACAACCCCAGTAGTGAATTCGAATAGCAGTTGTAGGATGAATCGACAAGGAATTGGTTCCAAGCAGTCCTTTGGAACGAATTAAGCGTGTTTAGCTGGGTTCACAGCGCATCTCTGGAATTTAACAGCAGTGCATCAGGACCTGCGAAAAATGGCTAGCCGTTCATCCGAAGGGTATTTGGAGTCGTTTCCAAGAGAAATTCGTGTCTATCTGTGGTTTGCAGTGAAAGATTCTTGCTTAGCCGTGTGCATGAAGGGAATATTTCTAAATGGTCTGCATGGGATTCTATGGGCTTCTACGGACTATTCCAAATAAGTCCAGTCCTTATCCGTGATCTGTGATAATTTGCATTTCTCACCGAAAAAGCTCCCCACAATCTGAAACCGTGAAATAATGGCATTTGAAGGGCAATTGCATGTGAAATTCCTGCCTCTCTGTGCACTAGAAGGACTGTCTCGTGTTTATCAATTGTCACAAAGGGAGCGCTGTCCAATGACCAGCAGTGTATCCGAGTAGCATTTAGAGATTGGTTCCATAGGGATGTCAGATCTTGCAGAGATTTGGGTTCAATTTCTCCCCTTTACGTATTTTCAAGAATGAGTTTCTGCCACAACACCAGTAGTAAATTCGAACAGCAGTTGTAGGATGATTCCACAAGAAATTGGTTCCAAGCAGTCCTTCGGAACGAATTAATCGTGTTTAGCTGGGTTCTCAGAACATCTCTGGAAATTTAACAGCAGTGCATCAGGATCTGCGAAAAATGGCTAGCCGTTCATCCGAAGGGTATTTGGAGTCGTTTCCAAGAGAAATTCGTGTCTATCTGTGGTTTGCAGTGAACGATTCTTGTTTAGCTATAGACATGAACGAAATCTTTCTAAATGGTCTGCATGGGATTCTATCGGCTTCTGACGGACTATTCCAAATAAATCCAGTCCTTATCCGTGATCTGTGATAATTGGCATTTCTCACCGAAAAAGCTCCCCGCAGTCTCAAACCGTGAAATAATGGTATTAAGGGCAATTGCATGTGAAATTCCTGCTTCTCTGTGCACTAGAAGGACTGTCTCCTGTTTCTCAATAGTCACAAAGGGAGCGCTGTCCAATGACCAGCAGTGCATCCGATTAGCACGTAGAGATTGGTTCCATAGGGATGTCAGATCTTGCAGAGATTTGGGTTGAATTCCTCTCCTTTATGTACTTTCAAGAATGAATTTCTTCCAGAACCCCAGTGGTGAATTCGAATAGCAGTTGTAGGATGATTCCACAAGGAATTGGTTCCAAGCAGTCCTTTGGAAAGAATTAAGCGTGTTTAGCTGGATTGACAGCGCATCCCTGGAAATTTAACAGCAGTGCATCAGGATCTGCGAAAAAATGGCTAGCCGTTCATCCGAAGGGTATTTGGTGTCGTTTCCAAGACAAATTCGTGCCTATCTGTGGTTTGCAGTGAAAGATTCTTGTTTAGCCGTGTGCATGAACGAAATCTTTCTAAATGGTCTGCATGGGATTCTATGGGCTTCTGACGGACTATTCCAAGTAAATCCTGTCTTTAGCCATGATGAGGAACGTTTGGCATTTCTCACCGAAAAAACTCCCCACAATCGCAAACCGTAAAATAATGGTATTAAGGGCAATTGCATGTGAAATTCCTGCTTCTCTGTGCACTAGAAGGACTGTCTCGTGTTTATCAATTGTCCCAAAGGGAGCTCTGTCCAATGACCAGCAGTGCATCCGAATAGCATTTAGAGATTGGTTCAATATGGATGTCATGTATTGCAGAGATTTTGGTTGAATTCCTCAGCTTTAGGTATTTTCAAGAATGAATTTCTGCCCGAACCCCAGTAGTGAATTCGAAGAGCAGTTGTAGGATGATTCCAGAAGGAATTGGTTCCAACCAGTCCTTCGGAACGAATTAAGCGTGTTTTCCTGGGTTCACAGCGCATCTCTGGAATATTATCAGCAGTGCACCAAGATCTGCGCAAAATGGCTAGCCGTTCATCCGAAGGGTATTTGGAATCGTTTCCAAGAGAAATTCGTGTCTATCTGTGGTTGGCAGTGAACGATTCTTGTTTAGCTATAGACATGAACGAAATCTTTCTAAATGGTCTGCATGGGATTCTATCGGCTTCTGACGGACTATTCCAAATAAATCCAGTCCTTATCCGTGATCTGTGATAATTGGCATTTCTCACCGAAAAAGCTCCCCGCAGTCTCAAACCGTGAAATAATGGCATTTGAAGGGCAATTGCATGTGAAATTCCTGCTTCTCTGTGCACTAGAAGGACTGTCTCGTGTTTCTCAATAGTCACAAAGGGAGCGCTGTCCAATGACCAGCAGTGCATCCGATTAGCACGTAGAGATTGGTTCCATAGGGATGTCAGATCTTGCAGAGATTTGGGTTGAATTCCTCTCCTTTATGTACTTTCAAGTATGAATTTCTGCCAGAACCCCAGTAGTGAATTCGAATAGCAGTTGTAGGATGATTCGATAAGGAATTGGTTCCAAGCAGTCCTTTGGAACGAATTAAGCGTGTTTAGCTGGGTTCACAGCGCATCTCTGGAATTTAAAAGCAGTGCATCAGGACCTGCGAAAAATGGCTAGCCGTTCATCCGAAGGGTATTTGGAGTCGTTTCCAAGACAAATTCGTGCCTATCTGTGGTTTGCAGTGAAAGATTCTTGTTTAGCTATAGACATGAACGAAATCTTTCTAAATGGTCTGCATGGGATTCTATGGGCTTCTGACGGACTATTCCAAGTAAATCCTGTCTTTAGCCATGATGAGGAACGTTTGGCATTTCTCACCGAAAAAACTCCCCACAATCGCAAACCGTAAAATAATGGTATTAAGGGCAATTGCATGTGAAATTCCTGCTTCTCTGTGCACTAGAAGGACTGTCTCGTGTTTATCAATTGTCCCAAAGGGAGCTCTGTCCAATGACCAGCAGTGCATCCGAATAGCATTTAGAGATTGGTTCAATATGGATGGCATGTATTGCAGAGATTTTGGTTGAATTCCTCAGCTTTAGGTATTTTCAAGAATGAATTTCTGCCACAACACCAGTAGTGAATTCGAATAGCAGTTGTAAGATGATTCCAGAAGGAATTGATTCCAACCAGTCCTTCGGAACGAATTAAGCGTGTTTAGCTGGGTTCTCTGCCCATCTCTGGAAATTTACAAGCAGTGCATCAGGATCTGCGAAAAATGGCTAGCCGTTCATCCGAAGGGTATTTGGAGTCGTTTCCAAGAGAAATTCGTGCCTATCTGTGGTTTGCAATGAATGATTCTTGCTTAGCCGTGTGCATGAAGGGAATCTTTCTAAATGGTCTGCATGGGATTCTATGGGCTTTTGACGGACTATTCCAAATAAATCCAGTCCTTATCCGTGATCTGTGATAATTGGCATTTCTCACCGAAAAAGCTCCCCGCAGTCTCAAACCGTGAAATAATGGTATTAAGGGCAATTGCATTTGAAATTCCTGCTTCTCTGTGCACTAGAAGGACTGTCTCGTGTTTCTCAATAGTCACAAAGGGAGCGCTGTCCAATGACCCGCAGTGCATCCGATTAGCACGTAGAGATTGGTTCCATAGGGATGTCAGATCTTGCAGAGATTTGGCTTGAATTCCTCTCCTTTATGTACTTTCAAGAATGAATTTCTTCCAGAACCCCAGTGGTGAATTCGAATAGCAGTTGTAGGATGATTCCACAAGGAATTGGTTCCAAGCAGTCCTTTGGAACGAATTAAGCGTGTTTAGCTGGATTGACAGCGCATCCCTGGAAATTTAACAGCAGTGCATCAGGATCTGCGAAAAATGGCTAGCCGTTCATCCGAAGGGTATTTGGAGTCGTTTCCAAGACAAATTCGTGCCTATCTGTGGTTTGCAGTGAAAGATTCTTGTTTAGCTATAGACATGAACGAAATCTTTCTAAATGGTCTGCATGGGATTCTATGGGCTTCTGACGGACTATTCCAAGTAAATCCTGTCTTTAGCCATGATGAGGAACGTTTGGCATTTCTCACCGAAAAAACTCCCCACAATCGCAAACCGTAAAATAATGGTATTAAGGGCAATTGCATGTGAAATTCCTGCTTCTCTGTGCACTAGAAGGACTGTCTCGTGTTTATCAATTGTCCCAAAGGGAGCTCTGTCCAATGACCAGCAGTGCATCCGAATAGCATTTAGAGATTGGTTCAATATGGATGTCATGTATTGCAGAGATTTTGGTTGAATTCCTCAGCTTTAGGTATTTTCAAGAATGAGTTTCTGCCACAACACCAGTAGTGAATTCGAATAGCAGTTGTAGGATGATTCCACAAGAAATTGGTTCCAAGCAGTCCTTCGGAACGAATTAATCGTGTTTAGCTGGGTTCTCAGAACATCTCTTGGAAATTTAACAGCAGTGCATCAGGACCTGCGAAAAATGGCTAGCCGTTCATCCGAAGGGTATTTGGAGTCGTTTCCAAGAGAAATTCGTGCCTATCTGTGGTTTGCAATGAACGATTCTTGTTTAGCCGTGTGCATGAAGGGAATCTTTCTAAATGGTCTGCATGGGATTCTATGGGCTTCTACGGACTATTCCAAATAAGTCCAGTCCTTATCCGTGATCTGTGATAATTTGCATTTCTCACCGAAAAAGCTCCCCACAATCTCAAACCGTGAAATAATGGCATTTGAAGGGCAATTGCATGTGAAATTCCTGCCTCTCTGTGCACTAGAAGGACTGTCTCGTGTTTATCAATTGTCACAAAGG
Source organism: Aldabrachelys gigantea (assembly GCA_026122505.1). Classification (NCBI taxonomy): domain Eukaryota; kingdom Metazoa; phylum Chordata; order Testudines; family Testudinidae; genus Aldabrachelys; species Aldabrachelys gigantea. The sequence goes on from JALNIE010000651.1 coordinate 28,868, forward strand.
GAGCGCTGTCCAATGACCAGCAGTGCATCCGAATAGCATTTAGAGATTGGTTCCATAGGGATGTCAGATCTTGCAGAGATTTGGGTTCAATTACTCCCCTTTACGTATTTTCAAGAATGAGTTTCTGCCACACACCCAGTAGTGAATTCGAATAGCAGTTGTAGGATGATTCCACAAGAAATTGGTTCCAAGCAGTCCTTCGGAACGAATTAATCGTGTTTAGCTGGGTTCTCAGAACATCTCTGGAAATTTAAACAGCAGTGCATCAGGATCTGCGAAAAATGGCTAGCCGTTCTCAATCCGAAGGGTATTTGGAGTCGTTTCCAAGAGAAATTCGTGCCTATCTGTGGTTTGGCAGTGAAAGATTCTTGTTTAGGCCCGTGTGCATGAACGAAATCTTTCTAAATGGTCTGCATGGGATTCTATGGGCTTCTGACGGACTATTCCAAGTAAATCCTGTCTTTAGCCATGATGAGGAACGTTTGGCATTTCTCACCGAAAAAACTCCCCACAATCGCAAACCGTAAAATAATGGTATTAAGGGCAATTGCATGTGAAATTCCTGCTTCTCTGTGCACTAGAAGGACTGTCTCGTGTTTATCAATTGTCCCAAAGGGAGCTCTGTCCAATGACCAGCAGTGCATCCGAATAGCATTTAGAGATTGGTTCAATATGGATGTCATGTATTGCAGAGATTTTGGTTGAATTCCTCAGCTTTAGGTATTTTCAAGAATGAATTTCTGCCCGAACCCCAGTAGTGAATTCGAAGAGCAGTTGTAGGATGGATTCCAGAAGGAATTGGTTCCAACCAGTCCTTCGGAACGAATTAAGCGTGTTTTCCTGGGTTCACAGCGCATCTCTGGAATATTATCAGCAGTGCACCAAGATCTGCGCAAAATGGCTAGCCGTTCATCCGAAGGGTATTTGGAATCGTTCCAAGAGAAATTCGTGTCTATCTGTGGTTGGCAGTGAACGATTCTTGTTTAGCTATAGACATGAACGAAATCTTTCTAAATGGTCTGCATGGGATTCTATCGGCTTCTGACGGACTATTCCAATAAATCCAGTCCTTATCCGTGATCTGTGATAATTGGCATTTCTCACCGAAAAAGCTCCCCGCAGTCTCAAACCGTGAAATAATGGCATTTGAAGGGGCAATTGCATGTGAATTCCTGCTTCTCTGTGCACTAGAAGGACTGTCTCGTGTTTCTCAATAGTCACAAAGGGAGCGCGTGTCCAATGACCAGCAGTGCATCCGATTAGCACGTAGAGATTGGTTCCATAGGGATGTCAGATCTTGCAGAGATTTGGGTTGAATTCCTCTCCTTTATGTACTTTCAAGTATGAATTTCTGCCAGAACCCCAGTAGTGAATTCGAATAGCAGTTGTAGGATGATTCGATAAGGAATTGGTTCCAAGCAGTCCTTTGGAACGAATTAAGCGTGTTTAGCTGGGTTCACAGCGCATCTCTGGAATTTAAAAGCAGTGCATCAGGACCTGCGAAAAATGGCTAGCCGTTCATCCGAAGGGTATTTGGAGTCGTTTCCAAGACAAATTCGTGCCTATCTGTGGGTTTGCAGTGAAAGATTCTTGTTTAGCTATAGACATGAACGAAATCTTTCTAAATGGTCTGCATGGGATTTCTATGGGCTTCTGACGGACTATTCCAAGTAAATCCTGTCTTTAGCCATGATGAGGAACGTTTGGCATTTCTCACCGAAAAAACTCCCCACAATCGCAAACCGTAAAATAATGGTATTAAGGGCAATTGCATGTGAAATTCCTGCTTCTCTGTGCACTAGAAGGACTGTCTCGTGTTTATCAATTGTCCCAAAGGGAGCTCTGTCCAATGACCAGCAGTGCATCCGAATAGCATTTAGAGATTGGTTCAATATGGATGGCATGTATTGCAGAGATTTTGGTTGAATTCCTCAGCTTTAGGTATTTTCAAGAATGAATTTCGGCCACAACACCAGTAGTGAATTCGAATAGCAGTTGTAAGATGATTCCAGAAGGAATTGATTCCAACCAGTCCTTCGGAACGAATTAAGCGTGTTAGCTGGGTTCTCTGCCCATCTCTGGAAATTTACAAGCAGTGCATCAGGATCTGCGAAAAAATGGCTAGCCGTTCATCCGAAGGGTATTTGGAGTCGTTTCCAAGAGAAATTCGTGCCTATCTGTGGTTTGCAATGAATGATTCTTGCTTAGCCGTGTGCATGAAGGGAATCTTTCTAAATGGTCTGCAAGGGATTCTATCGGCTTTTGACGGACTATTCCAAATAAATCCAGTCCTTATCCGTGATCTGTGATAATTGGCATTTCTCACCGAAAAAGCTCCCCGCAGTCTCAAACCGTGAAATAATGGTATTAAGGGCAATTGCCATTTGAAATTCCTGCTTCTCTGTGCACTAGAAGGACTGTCTCGTGTTTCTCAATAGTCACAAAGGGAGCGCTGTCCAATGACCCGCAGTGCATCCGATTAGCACGTAGAGATTGGTTCCATAGGGATGTCAGATCTTGCAGAGATTTGGCTGGAATTCCTCTCCTTTATGTACTTTCAAGAATGAATTTCTGCCAGAACCCCAGTGGTGAATTCGAATAGCAGTTGTAGGATGATTCCACAAGGAATTGGTTCCAAGCAGTCCTTTGGAACGAATTAAGCGTGGTTTAGCTGGATTGACAGCGCATCCCTGGAAATTTAACAGCAGTGCATCAGGATCTGCGAAAAATGGCTAGCCGTTCATCCGAAGGGTATTTGGAGTCGTTTCCAAGACAAATTCGTGCCTATCTGTGGTTTGGCAGTGAAAGATTCTTGTTTAGCTATAGACATGAACGAAATCTTTCTAAATGGTCTGCATGGGATTCTATGGGCTTCTGACGGACTATTCCAAGTAAATCCTGTCTTTAGCCATGATGAGGAACGTTTGGCATTTCTCACCGAAAAAACTCCCCACAATCGCAAACCGTAAAATAATGGTATTAAGGGCAATTGCATGTGAAATTCCTGCTTCTCTGTGCACTAGAAGACTGTCTCGTGTTTATCAATTGTCCCAAAGGGAGCTCTGTCCAATGACCAGCAGTGCATCCGAATAGCATTTAGAGATTGGTTCAATATGGATGTCATGTATTGCAGAGATTTTGGTTGAATTCCTCAGCTTTAGGTATTTTCAAGAATGAGTTTCTGCCACAACACCAGTAGTGAATTCGAATAGCAGTTGTAGGATGATTCCACAAGAAATTGGTTCCAAGCAGTCCTTCGGAACGAATTAATCGTGTTTAGCTGGGTTCTCAGAACATCTCTTGGAAATTTAACAGCAGTGCATCAGGACCTGCGAAAAAATGGCTAGCCGTTCATCCGAAGGGTATTTGGAGTCGTTTCCAAGAGAAATTCGTGCCTATCTGTGGTTTGCAATGAACGATTCTTGTTTAGGCCGTGTGCATGAAGGGAATCTTTCTAAATGGTCTGCATGGGATTCTATGGGCTTCTACGGACTATTCCAAATAAGTCCAGTCCTTATCCGTGATCTGTGATAATTTGCATTCTCACCGAAAAAGCTCCCCACAATCTGAAACCGTGAAATAATGGCATTTGAGGGCAATTGCATGTGAAATTCCTGCCTCTCTGTGCACTAGAAGGACTGTCTCGTGTTTATCAATTGTCACAAAGGGAGCGCTGTCCAATGACCAGCAGTGCATCCGAATAGCATTTAGAGATTGGTTCCATAGGGATGTCAGATCTTGCAGAGATTTGGGTTCAATTACTCCCCTTTACGTATTTTCAAGAATGAGTTTCTGCCACAACACCAGTAGTGAATTCGAATAGCAGTTGTAGGATGATTCCACAAGAAATTGGTTCCAAGCAGTCCTTCGGAAACGAATTAATCGTGTTTAGCTGGGTTCTCAGAACATCTCTGGAAATTTAACAGCAGTGCATCAGGATCTGCGAAAAATGGCTAGCCGTTCATCCGAAGGGTATTTGGAGTCGTTTCCAAGAGAAATTCGTGTCTATCTGTGGTTTGCAGTGAACGATTCTTGTTTAGCTATAGACATGAACGAAATCTTTCTAAATGGTCTGCATGGGATTCAATCGGCTTCTGACGGACTATTCCAAGTAAATCCTGTCCTTTAGCCATGATGAGGAACGTTTGGCATTTCTCACCGAAAAAACTCCCCACAATCGCAAACCGTAAAATAATGGTATTAAGGGCAATTGCATGTGAAATTCCTGCTTCTCTGTGCACTAGAAGGACTGTCTCGTGTTTATCAATTGTCCCAAAGGGAGCTCTGTCCAATGACCAGCAGTGCATCCGGATAGCATTTAGAGATTGGTTCAATATGGATGGCATGTATTGCAGAGATTTTGGTTGAATTCCTCAGCTTTAGGTATTTTCAAGAATGAATTTCTGCCACAACACCAGTAGTGAATTCGAATAGCAGTTGTAAGATGATTCCAGAAGGAATTGGTTCCAACCAGTCCTTCGGAACGAATTAAGCGTGTTTAGCTGGGTTCTCTGCGCATCTCTGGAAATTTAAAAGCAGTGCATCAGGATCTGCGAAAAATGGCTAGCCGTTCATACCGAAGGGTATTTGGAGTCGTTTCCAAGAGAAATTCGTGCCTATCTGTGGTTTGCAATGAATGATTCTTGCTTAGCCGTGTGCATGAAGGGAATCTTTCTAAATGGTCTGCATGGGATTCTATCGGCTTTTGACGGACTATTCCAAATAAATCCAGTCCTTATCCGTGATCTGTGATAATTGGCATTTCTCACCGAAAAAGCTCCCCGCAGTCTCAAACCGTGAAATAATGGTATTAAGGGCAATTGCATGTGAAATTCCTGCTTCTCTGTGCACTAGAAGGACTGTCTCCTGTTTCTCAATAGTCACAAAGGGAGCGCTGTCCAATGACCCGCAGTGCATCCGATTAGCACGTAGAGATTGGTTCCATAGGGATGTCAGATCTTGCAGAGATTTGGGTTGAATTCCTCTCCTTTATGTACTTTCAAGAATGAATTTCTTCCAGAACCCCAGTGGTGAATTCGAATAGCAGTTGTAGGATGATTCCACAAGGAATTGGTTCCAAGCAGTCCTTTGGAACGAATTAAGCGTGTTTAGCTGGATTGACAGCGCATCCCTGGAAATTTAACAGCAGTGCATCAGGATCTGCGAAAAATGGCTAGCCGTTCATCCGAAGGGTATTTGGAGTCGTTTCCAAGACAATTCGTGCCTATCTGTGGTTTGCAGTGAAAGATTCTTGTTTAGCTATAGACATGAACGAAATCTTTCTAAATGGTCTGCATGGGATTCTATGGGCTTCTGACGGACTATTCCAAGTAAATCCTGTCTTTAGCCATGATGAGGAACGTTTGGCATTTCTCACCGAAAAAAACTCCCCACAATCGCAAACCGTAAAATAATGGTATTAAGGGCAATTGCATGTGAAATTCCTGCTTCTCTGTGCACTAGAAGGACTGTCTCGTGTTTATCAATTGTCCCAAAGGGAGCTCTGTCCAATGACCAGCAGTGCATCCGAATAGCATTTAGAGATTGGTTCAATATGGATGTCATGTATTGCAGAGATTTGGTTGAATTCCTCAGCTTTAGGTATTTTCAAGAATGAATTTCTGCCCGAACCCCAGTAGTGAATTCGAAGAGCAGTTGTAGGATGATTCCAGAAGGAATTGGTTCCAACCAGTCCTTCGGAACGAATTAAGCGTGTTTTCCTGGGTTCACCAGCGCATCTCTGGAATATTATCAGCAGTGCACCCAAGATCTGCGCAAAATGGCTAGCCCGTTCATCCGAAGGGTATTTGGAGTCGTTTCCAAGAGAAATTCGTGCCTATCTGTGGTTTGCAATGAACGATTCTTGTTTAGGCCGTGTGCATGAAGGGAATCTTTCTAAATGGTCTGCATGGGATTCTATGGGCTTCTACGGACTATTCCAAATAAGTCCAGTCCTTATCCGTGATCTGTGATAATTTGCATTTCTCACCGAAAAAGCTCCCCACAATCTGAAACCGTGAAATAATGGCATGTTGAAGGGCAATTGCATGTGAAATTCCTGCCTCTCTGTGCACTAGAAGGACTGTCTCGTGTTTATCAATTGTCACAAAGGGAGCGCTGTCCAATGACCAGCAGTGCATCCGAATAGCATTTAGAGATTGGTTCCATAGGATGTCAGATCTTGCAGAGATTTGGGTTCAATTTCTCCCCTTTACGTATTTTCAAGAATGAGTTTCTGCCACAACACCAGTAGTGAATTCGAATAGCAGTTGTAGGATGATTCCACAAGAAATTGGTTCCAAGCAGTCCTTCGGAACGAATTAATCGTGTTTAGCTGGGTTCTCAGAACATCTCTGGAAATTTAACAGCAGTGCATCAGGATCTGCGAAAAATGGCTAGCCGTTCATCCGAAGGGTATTTGGAGTCGTTTCCAAGAGAAATTCGTGTCTATCTGTGGTTTGCAGTGAACGATTCTTGTTTAGCTATAGACATGAACGAAATCTTTCTAAATGGTCTGCATGGGATTCAATCGGCTTCTGACGGACTATTCCAAGTAAATCCTGTCTTTAGCCATGATGAGGAACGTTTGGCATTTCTCACCGAAAAAGCTCCCCGCAGGACTCAACCGTGAAATAATCGTATTAAGGGCAATTGCATGTGAAATTCCTGCTTCTCTGTGCACTAGAAGGACTGTCTCGTGTTCTCAATAGTCACAAAGGGAGCGCTGTCCCAATGACCCGCAGTGCATCCGATTAGCCACGTAGAGATTGGTTCCATAGGGATGTCAGATCTTGCAGAGATTTGGGTTGAATTCCTCTCCTTTATGTACTTTCAAGAATGAATTTCTTCCAGAACCCCAGTGGTGAATTCGAATAGCAGTTGTAGGATGATTCCACAAGGAATTGGTTCCAAGCAGTCCTTTGGAACGAATTAAGCGTGTTTAGCTGGATTGACAGCGCATCCCCTGGAAATTTAACAGCAGTGCATCAGGATCTGCGAAAAATGGCTAGCCGTTCATCCGAGGGTATTTGGAGTCGTTTCCAAGACAAATTCGTGCCTATCTGTGGTTTGCAGTGAAAGATTCTTGTTTAGCTATAGACATGAACGAAATCTTTCTAAATGGTCTGCATGGGATTCTATGGGCTTCTGACGGACTATTCCAAGTAAATCCTGTCTTTAGCCATGATGAGGAACGTTTGGCATTTCTCACCGAAAAAACTCCCCACAATCGCAAACCGTAAAATAATGGTATTAAGGGCAATTGCATGTGAAATTCCTGCTTCTCTGTGCACTAGAAGGACTGTCTCGTGTTTATCAATTGTCCCAAAGGGAGCTCTGTCCAATGACCAGCAGTGCATCCGAATAGCATTTAGAGATTGGTTCAATATGGATGTCATGTATTGCAGAGATTTTGGTTGAATTCCTCAGCTTTAGGTATTTTCAAGAATGAATTTCTGCCCGAACCCCCAGTAGTGAATTCGAAGAGCAGTTGTAGGATGATTCCAGAAGGAATTGGTTCCAACCAGTCCTTCGGAACGAATTAAGCGTGTTTTCCTGGGTTCACAGCGCATCTCTGGAATATTATCAGCAGTGCACCAAGATCTGCGCAAAAATGGCTAGCCGTTCATCCGAAGGGTATTTGGAGTCGTTTCCAAGAGAAATTCGTGCCTATCTGTGGTTTGCAATGAACGATTCTTGTTTAGCGCCGTGTGCATGAAGGGAATCTTTCTAAATGGTCTGCATGGGATTCTATGGGCTTCTACGGACTATTCCAAATAAGTCCAGTCCTTATCCGTGATCTGTGATAATTTGCATTTCTCACCGAAAAAGCTCCCCACAATCTGAAACCGTGAAATAATGGCATTTGAAGGGCAATTGCATGTGAAATTCCTGCCTCTCTGTGCACTAGAAGGACTGTCTCGTGTTTATCAATTGTCACAAAGGGAGCGCTGTCCAATGACCAGCAGTGCATCCGAATAGCATTTAGAGATTGGTTCCATAGGGATGTCAGATCTTGCAGAGATTTGGGTTCAATTTCTCCCCTTTACGTATTTTCAAGAATGAGTTTCTGCCACAACACCAGTAGTGAATTCGAATAGCAGTTGTAGGATGATTCCACAAGAAATTGGTTCCAAGCAGTCCTTCGGAACGAATTAATCGTGTTTAGCTGGGTTCTCAGAACATCTCTGGAAATTTAACAGCAGTGCATCAGGATCTGCGAAAAATGGCTAGCCGTTCATCCGAAGGGTATTTGGAGTCGTTTCCAAGACAAATTCGTGCCTATCTGTGGTTTGCAGTGAAAGATATTGTTTAGCTATAGACATGAACGAAATCTTTCTAAATGGTCTGCATGGGATTCAATCGGCTTCTGACGGACTATTCCAAGTAAATCCTGTCTTTAGCCATGATGAGGAACGTTTGGCATTTCTCACCGAAAAAACTCCCCACAATCGCAAACCGTAAAATAATGGTATTAAGGGCAATAGCATGTGAAATTCCTGCTTCTCTGTGCACTAGAAGGACTGTCTCGTGTTTATCAATTGTCCCAAAGGGAGCTCTGTCCAATGACCAGCAGTGCATCCCGATTAGCATTTAGAGATTGGTTCAATATGGATGGCATGTATTGCAGAGATTTGGTTGAATTCCTCAGCTTTAGGTATTTTCAAGAATGAATTTCTGCCACAACACCAGTAGTGAATTCGAATAGCAGTTGTAAGATGATTCCAGAAGGAATTGGTTCCAACCAGTCCTTCGGAACGAATTAAGCGTGTTTAGCTGGGTTCTCTGCGCATCTCTGGAAATTTAAAAGCAGTGCCTCAGGATCTGCGAAAAATGGCTAGCCGTTCATCCGAAGGGTATTTGGAGTCGTTTCCAAGAGAAATTCGTGCCTATCTGTGGTTTGCAATGAATGATTCTTGCTTAGCCGTGTGCATGAAGGGAATCTTTCTAAATGGTCTGCATGGGATTCTATGGGCTTTTGACGGACTATTCCAAATAAATCCAGTCCTTATCCGTGATCTGTGATAATGGCATTTCTCACCGAAAAAGCTCCCCGCAGTCTCAAACCGTGAAATAATGGTATTAAGGGCAATTGCATGTGAAATTCCTGCTTCTCTGTGCACTAGAAGGACTGTTTCCTGTTTCTCAATAGTCACAAAGGGAGCGCTGTCCAATGACCCGCAGTGCATCCGATTAGCACGTAGAGACTGGTTCCATAGGGATGTCAGATCTTGCAGAGATTTGGGTTGAATTCCTCTCCTTTATGTACTTTCAAGAATGAATTTCTGCCACAACCCCAGTAGTGAATTCGAATAGCAGTTGTAGGATGATTCCACAAGGAATTGGTTCCAAGCAGTCCTTTGGAACGAATTAAGCGTGTTTAGCTGGGTTCACAGCGTATCTCTGGATTTAACAGCAGTGCATCAGGACCTGCGAAAAATGGCTAGCCGTTCATCCGAAGGGTATTTGGAGTCGTTTCCAAGAGAAATTCGTGTCTATCTGTGGTTTGCAGTGAAGATTCTTGCTTACGCCGTGTGCATGAAGGGAATCTTTCTAAATGGTCTGCATTGGGTTCTATGGGCTTCTGACGGACTATTCCAAGTAAATCCTGTCTTTAGCCATGATCTCGAATGATTGGCATTTCTCACCGAAAAAACTCCCCACAATCTCAAACCGTGAAATAATGGCATTTGAAGGGCAATTGCATGTGAATTCCTGCTTCTGTGTGCATTAGAAGGACGGTCTCGTGTATCTGAATAATCGCAAAGTGAGCCCTGTCCAATGACCAGCAGTGCATCCGATTAGCATTTAGAGATTGGTTCCATAGGGATGTCAGATCTTGCAGAGATTTGGGTTGAATTCCTCAACTTTAGGTATTTTCAAGAATGAATTTCTGCCCGAACCCCAGTAGTGAATTCGAAGAGCAGTTGTAGGATGATTCCAGAAGGAATTGGTTCCAACCAGTCCTTCGGAAACGAATTAAGCGTGTTTTCCTGGGTTCACAGCGCATCTCTGGAATATTATCAGCAGTGCACCAAGATCTGCGCAAAATGGCTAGCCGTTCTTCCGAAGGGTATTTGGAGTCTTTTCCAAGAGAAATTCGTGCCTATCTGTGGTTTGCAATGAACGATTCTTGTTTAGCCGTGTGCATGAAGGGAATCTTTCTAAATGGTCTGCATGGGATTCTATGGGCTTCTACGGACTATTCCAAATAAGTCCCAGTCCTTATCCGTGATCTGTGATAATTGGCATTTCTCACCGAAAAAGCTCCCCACAATCTGAAACCGTGAAATAATGGCATTTGAAGGGCAATTGCATGCGAAATTCCTTCCTCTCTGTGCACTAGAAGGACTGTCTCGTGTTTATCAATTGTCACAAAGGGAGCGCTGTCCAGTGACCAGCAGTGCATCCGAATAGCATTTAGAGATTGGTTCCATAGGGATGTCAGATCTTGCAGAGATTTGGGTTCAATTTCTCCCCTTTACGTATTTTCAAGAATGAGTTTCTGCCACAACACCAGTAGTGAATTCGAATAGCAGTTGTAGGATGATTCCACAAGAAATTGGTTCCAAGCAGTCCTTCGGAACGAATTAATCGTGTTTAGCTGGGTTCTCAGAACATCTCTGGAAATTTAACAGCAGTGCATCAGGATCTGCGAAAAATGGCTAGCCGTTCATCCGAAGGGTATTTGGAGTCGTTTCCAAGAGAAATTCGTGTCTATCTGTGGTTTGCAGTGAACGATTCTTGTTTAGCTATAGACATGAACGAAATCTTTCTAAATGGTCTGCATGGGGATTCTATGGGCTTTTGACGGACTATTCCAAATAAATCCAGTCCTTATCCGTGATCTGTGATAAATGGCATTTCTCACCGAAAAAGCTCCCCGCAGTCTCAAACCGTGAAATAATGGCATTTGAAGGGCAATTGCATGTGAAATCCTGCTTCTGTGTGCACTAGAAGGACGGTCTCGTGTTTCTGAATAATCGCAAAGTGAGCCCTGTCCAATGACCAGCAGTGCATCCGATTAGCATTTAGAGATTGGTTCCATAGGGATGTCAGATCTTGCAGAGATTTGGGTTGAATTCCTCTCCTTTATGTACTTTCAAGAATGAATTTCTGCCAGAACCCCAGTAGTGAATTCGAATAGCAGTTGTAGGATGATTCGACAAGGAATTGGTTCCAAGCAGTCCTTTGGAACGAATTAAGCGTGTTTAGCTGGGTTCACAGCGCATCTCTGGAATTTAACAGCAGTGCATCAGGACCCTGCGAAAAATGGCTAGCCGTTCATCCGAAGGGTATTTGGAGTCGTTTCCAAGAGAAATTCGTGCCTATCTGTGGTTTGCAATGAATGATTCTTGCTTAGCCGTGTGCATGAAGGGAATCTTTCTAAATGGTCTGCATGGGATTCTATGGGCTTTTCACGGACTATTCCAAATAAATCCAGTCCTTATCCGTGATCTGTGATAATTGGCATTTCTCACCGAAAAGCTCCCGGCAGTCTCAAACCGTGAAATAATGGTATTAAGGAAATTGCATGTGAAATTCCTGCTTCTCTGTGCACTAGAAGGACTGTCTCCTGTTTCTCAATAGTCACAAAGGGAGCGCTGTCCAATGACCCGCAGTGCATCCGATTAGCACGTAGAGATTGGTTCCATAGGGATGTCAGATCTTGCAGAGATTTGGGTTGAATTCCTCTCCTTTATGTACTTTCAAGAATGAATTTCTGCCAGAACCCCAGTAGTGAATTCGAATAGCAGTTGTAGGATGATTCGACAAGGAATCGGTTCCAAGCAGTCCTTTGGAACGAATTAAGCGTGTTTAGCTGGGTTCACAGCGCATCTCTGGAATTTAACAGCAGTGCATCAGGACCTGCGCAACATGGCTAGCCGTTCATCCGAAGGGTATTTGGAGTCGTTTCCAAGAGAAATTCGTGTCTATCTGTGGTTGCAGTGAAAGATTCTTGCTTATCCGTGTGCATGAAGGGAATCTTTCTAAATGGTCTGCATGGGGTTCTATGGGCTTCTGACGGACTATTCCAAATAAATCCTGTCTTTAGCCATGATCTCGAATGATTGGCATTTCTCACCGAAAAAACTCCCCCACAATCTCAAACCGTGAAATAATGGCATTTGAAGGGCAATTGCATGTGAAATTCCTGCTTCTGTGTGCATTAGAAGGACGGTCTCGTGTTTTTCAATAATCGCAAAGGGAGCCCTGTCCAATGACCAGCAGTGCATCCGATTAGCATTTAGAGATTGGTTCCATAGGGATGTCAGATCTTGCAGAGATTTGGGTTGAATTCCTCTCCTTTATGTACTTTCAAGAATGAATTTCTGCCAGAACCCCAGTAGTGAATTCGAATAGCAGTTGTAGGATGATTCGACAAGGAATTGGTTCCAAGCAGTCCTTTGGAACGAATTAAGCGTGTTTAGCTGGGTTCACAGCGCATCTCTGGAATTTAACAGCAGTGCATCAGGACCTGCGAAAAATGGCTAGCCGTTCATCCGAAGGGTATTTGGAGTCGTTTCCCAAGAGAAATTCGTGCCTATCTGTGGTTTGCAATGAATGATTCTTGCTTAGCCGTGTGCATGAAGGGAATCTTTCTAAATGGTCTGCATGGGATTCTATGGGCTTTTGACGGACTATTCCAAATAAATCCAGTCCTTATCCGTGATCTGTGATAATTGGCATTTCTCACCGAAAAAGCTCCCCGCAGTCTCAAACCGTGAAATAATGGTATTAAGGGCAATTGCATGTGAAATTCCTGCTTCTCTGTGCACTAGAAGGACTGTCTCGTGTTTCTCAATAGTCACAAAGGGAGCGCTGTCCAATGACCCGCAGTGCATCCGATTAGCACGTAGAGATTGGTCCATAGGGATGTCAGATCTTGCAGAGATTTGGGTTGAATTCCTCTCCTTTATGTACTTTCAAGAATGAATTTCTTCCAGAACCCCAGTGGTGAATTCGAATAGCAGTTGTAGGATGATTCCACAAGGAATTGGTTCCAAGCAGTCCTTTGGAACGAATTAAGCGTGTTTAGCAGGATTGACAGAGCATCCCTGGAAATTTAACAGCAGTGCATCAGGATCTGCGAAAAATGGCTAGCCGTTCATCCGAAGGGTATTTGGAGACGTTCCAAGACAAATTCGTGCCTATCTGTGGTTTGCAGTGAAAGATTCTTGTTTAGCTATAGACATGAACGAAATCTTTCTAAATGGTCTGCATGGGATTCTATGGGCTTCTGACGGACTATTCCAAGTAAATCCTGTCTTTAGCCATGATGAGGAACGTTTGGCATTTCTCACCGAAAAAAACTCCCCACAATCGCAAACCGTAAAATAATGGTATTAAGGGCAATTGCATGTGAAATTCCTGCTTCTCTGTGCACTAGAAGGACTGTCTCGTGTTTATCAATTGTCCCAAAGGGAGCTCTGTCCAATGACCAGCAGTGCATCCGAATAGCATTTAGAGATTGGTTCAATATGGATGTCATGTATTGCAGAGATTTTGGTTGAATTCCTCAGCTTTAGGTATTTTCAAGAATGAATTTCTGCCCGAACCCCAGTAGTGAATTCGAAGAGCAGTTGTAGGATGATTCCAGAAGGAATTGGTTCCAACGAGTCCCTTCGGAACGAATTAAGCGTGTTTCCTGGGTTCACAGCGCATCTCTGGAATATTATCAGCAGTGCACCAAGATCTGCGCAAAATGGCTAGCCGTTCATCCGAAGGGTATTTGGAGTCGTTTCCAAGAGAAATTCGTGCCTATCTGTGGTTTGCAATGAACGATTCTTGTTTAGCCGTGTGCATGAAGGGAATCTTTCTAAATGGTCTGCATGGGATTCTATGGGCTTCTACGGACTATTCCAAATAAGTCCAGTCCTTATCCGTGATCTGTGATAATTTGCCATTTCTCACCGAAAAAGCTCCCCACAATCTGAAACCGTGGAATAATGGCATTTGAAGGGCAATTGCATGTGAAATTCCTGCCTCTCTGTGCACTAGAAGGACTGTCTCGTGTTTATCAATTGTCACAAAGGGAGCGCTGTCCAATGACCAGCAGTGCATCCGAATAGCATTTAGAGATTGGTTCCATAGGGATGTCAGATCTTGCAGAGATTTGGGTTCAATTTCTCCCCTTTACGTATTTTCAAGAATGAGTTTCTGCCACAACACCAGTAGTGAATTCGAATAGCAGTTGTAGGATGATTCCACAAGAAATTGGTTCCAAGCAGTCCTTCGGAACGAATTAATCGTGTTTAGCTGGGTTTTCAGAACATCTCTGGAAATTTAACAGCAGTACATCAGGATCTGCGAAAAATGGCTATCCGTTCATCCGAAGGGTATTTGGAGTCGTTTCCAAGAGAAATTCGTGTCTATCTGTGGTTTGCAGTGAACGATTCTTGTTTAGCTATAGACATGAACGAAATCTTTCTAAATGGTCTGCATGGGATTCAATCGGCTTCTGACGAACTATTCCAAATAAATCCAGTCCTTATCCGTGATCTGTGATAATTGGCATTTCTCACCGAAAAAGCTCCCCGCAGTCTCAAACCGTGAAATAATGGTATTAAGGGCATTTGCATGTGAAATCCTGCTTCTCTGTGCACTAGAAGGACTGTCTCGTGTTTCTCAATAGTCACAAAGGGAGCGCTGTCCAATGACCAGCAGTGCATCCGATTAGCACGTAGAGATTGGTTCCATAGGGATGTCAGATCTTGCAGAGATTTCGCTTGATTTCCTCTCCTTATGTACTTTCAAGAATGAATTTCTGCCACAACCGCAGTAGTGAATTCGAATAGCAGTTGTAAGATGATTCCCGAAGGAATTGGTTCCAACCAGTCATTCGGAACGAATTAAGCGTGTTTTAGCTGGGTTCTCTGCGCATCTCTGGAAATTTAAAAGCAGTGCATCAGGATCTGCGAAAAATGGCTAGCCGTTCATCCGAAGGGTATTTGGAGTCGTTTCCAAGAGAAATTCGTGCCTATCTGTGGTTTGCAATGAATGATTCTTGCTTAGCCGTGTGCATGAAGGGAATCTTTCTAAATGGTCTGCATGCGATTCTATGGGATTCTGACGGACTATTCCAAATAAATCCAGTCCTTATCCGTGATCTGTGATAATTGGCATTTCTCACCGAAAAAGCTCCCCGCAGTCTCAAACCGTGAAATAATGGTATTAAGGCAATTGCATTTGAAATTCCCTGCTTCTCTGTGCACTAGAAGGACTGTCTCGTGTTTCTCAATAGTCACAAACGGAGCGCTGTCCAATGACCAGCAGTGCATCCGATTAGAACGTAGAGATTGGTTCCATAGGGATGTCAGATCTTGCAGAGATTTGGGTTGAATTCCTCTCCTTTATGTACTTTCAAGAATGAATTTCTGCCAGAACCCCAGTAGTGAATTCGAATAGCAGTTGTAGGATGATTCGAGAAGGAATTGGTTCCAAGCAGTCCTTTGGAACGAATTAAGCGTGTTTAGCTGGGTTCACAGCGCATCTCTGGAATTTAACAGCAGTGCATCAGGATCTGCGAAAAATGGCTAGCCGTTCATCCGAAGGGTATTTGGAGTCGTTTCCAAGAGAAATTCGTGTCTATCTGTGGTTTGCAGTGAACGATTCTTGTTTAGCTATAGACATGAACGAAATCTTTCTAAATGGTCTGCATGGGATTCTATGGGCTTCTGACGGACTATTCCAAATAAACCCTGTCTTTAGCCGTGATCTGGAATAATTGGCATTTCTCACCGAAAAAGCTCCCCACAATCTGAAACCGTAAAATAATGGTATTAAGGGCAATTGCATGTGAAATACCTGCTTCTCTGTGCACTAGAAGGACTGTCTCGTGTTTATCAATTGTCCCAAAGGGAGCTCTGTCCAATGACCAGCAGTGCATCCGAATAGCAGTTAGAGATTGGTTCAATATGGATGTCATGTATTGCAGAGATTTGGTTGAATTCCTCAGCTTTAGGTATTTTCAAGAATGAATTTCTGCCCGAACCCCAGTAGTGAATTCGAAGAGCAGTTGTAGGATGATTCCAGAAGGAATTGGTTCCAACGAGTCCTTCGGAACGAATTAAGCGTGTTTTCCTGGGTTCACAGCGCATCTCTGGAATATTATCAGCAGTGCACCAAGAACTGCGCAAAATGGCTAGCCGTTCATTCGAAGGGTATTTGGAATCGTTTCCAAGAGAAATTCGTGTCTATCTGT
>JALNIE010000652.1:0-5000 GCA_026122505.1 Aldabrachelys gigantea
GGGTTGACCTGGTGGCCGGGAAGGGACTTGGAGGGAAAAACCACACAGAAGGCGAACCGGCCACCAGGTAAACCCGGAGCCCCGGGAGAACCGGGTTGACCTGGTGGCCGAAGGGAGAACCGGGTTGACCTGGTAGCCGAAGGGAGAACCGGGTTTACCTGGTGGCCGAGAGGAGAACCGGGTTTACCTGGTGGCCGAAGGGGAGAACCGGGTTGACCTGGCCGCCGGGAAGGGACTTGGAGGGAAAAACCACACAGAAGGCGAACCGGCCACCAGGTAAACCCGGAGCCCCGGGAGAACCGGGTTTACCTGGTAGCCGAAGGAAGAACCGGGTTGACCTGGTAGCCGAAGGGGAGAACCGGGTTTACCTGGTGGCCGAGAGGAGAACCGGGTTGACCTGGTAGCCGAAGGGAGAACCGGGTTGACCTGGTGGCCGAGAGGAGAACCGGGTTTACCTGGTGGCCGAAGGGAGAACCGGGTTGACCTGGTAGCCGAAGGGAGAACCGGGTTTACCTGGTGGCCGAAGGGAGAACCGGGTTGACCTGGCCGCCGGGAAGGGAGAACCGGGTTGACCTGGTGGCCGAGGGGGAGAACCGGGTTTACCTGGTGGCCGAAGGGAGAACCGGGTTGACCTGGTGGCCGAAGGGAGAACCGGGTTGACCTGGCCGCCGGGAGTGGAAAAAAAGGATCGGGCCCTCCGGGACCGGGTCCCCGCCGCCAGGGCGAGCCGCCCGGGCCCCACCCTCCTCGGCTGCCGAGAGTGACTTCCTCCCGGTCTCCTGGATCGGGCCCACGGAAAAGCTCTTTTCTTTTTTCTCTCTCCCTTCTTCCCCCCCAGCTCGCCCAGAGACCATGGCCGTCGGGCAGGCCCCGGGGGCCGGCGGCGCTCTGGTCAAGCGGGCGAGGAGGCGCGGAGCCGGGTGCCTACGGCCATACCGGACCGAAAGCCCCCGATCCCGTCCGATCTCGGAAGGTAAACCGTCCCGGGCCTGGCTAGTACTTGGATGGGTGACCGCCTGGGAATCCCAGGTGCCGTAGGCAGCTTTTCTCGGCTCCCGGCCCGCCCCCTCCTTTTCCCCGAGTCCCCCCAAGCCCAGGAGCCGCCCGGGCCAGGCCTGGCCCGCCCGAAGGATGGCGGGTGTGGGGCGCCCTCCACGGAGGAGCCACGGCTCCCAAGCGCTCAGGGGGAGTCCCGGGGCCCCGGGATGACTCGGCCGGGCCTGTCGGGAGCCCCTGAGACCGGCCCGGAGCAAAGGAAAAAAAGCTGGAAAAAAGGATCGGGCCCTCCGAGACCGGGTCCCCGCCGCCAGGCGAGCCGCCCAGGGCTCACCCTCCTCGGCCGCCGAGAGTGACTTGCCCCCCGGTCGTTTGGATCGGGCCCACGGAAGTCAGCCCCGGCCCAAGCGCTGCCCTCCTGGGGGGAAACTTGAGGTCACCTCCGGACCGACCGACCGACCGGCCATCGGGTCGACCCGCTTGCTCCTCTGGGGTTGACCTGTTCCCCGAGGGGGGACTTGGAGAAATTCGGACGGCCGCTTCCCGGGCGGACGAGCCAGCCCCCTCCAAAGAGGCTGGGGGGGGGGACCGTTGAGCCTCACCCCCGGACAGTTGCGGGCACGACGTGGAATCCTTCCCCGGAGACCCTGGGGGAGGACTCTTAAGCCTCATCCAGGACCAGCTCCGGCTCGAATATTAAGCCTCCCCGGACCTGCCCCCGGCTCGACTATTAAGCCTCCCCGGACCGGCCCCGGCTCGACTATTAAGCCTCCCCGGAACTGCCCCGGCTCGACTATTAAGCCCCCCCCCCCCCCCTTCAGAGTTCCTCGGGATCGGCGGTGCCCTGCCCCGTGTGTGGGGGGGACGCCCGGCCCGGAAAGCCAACCGGCCACCAGGTCAACCCGGAGCCCCGGGAGAACCGGGTTGACCTGGTGGCCGAAGGGAGAACCGTGTTGACCTGGTAGCCGAAGGGAGAACCGGGTTTATCTGGTGGCCGAGAGGAGAACCGGGTTTACCTGGTGGCCGAAGGGAGAACCGGGTTGACCTGGTAGCCGAAGGGAGAACCTGGGTTGACCTGGTGGCCGAGAGGAGAACCGGGTTGACCTGGTAGCCGAAGGGAGAACCGGGTTGACCTGGTGGCCGAGAGGAGAACCGGGTTTACCTGGTGGCCTAAGGGAGAACCGGGTTTACCTGGTGGCCGAAGGGAGAACCGGGTTGACGTGGTGGCCGAAGGGAGAACCGGGTTGACCTGGTAGCCGAAGGGAGAACCGGGTTGACCTGGTGGCCGAGAGGAGAACCGGGTTGACCTGGTAGCCGAAGGGAGAACCGGGTTGACCTGGTGGCCGGGAAGGGACTTGGAGGGAAAAACCACACGGAAGGCGAACCGGCCACCAGGTAAACCCGGAGCCCCGGGAGAACCGGGTTTACCTGGTGGCCGAGAGGAGAACCGGGTTTACCTGGTGGCCTAAGGGAGAACCGGGTTTACCTGGTGGCCGAAGGGAGAACCGGGTTGACCTGGCCGCCGGGAAGGGAGAACCGGGTTGACCTGGCCGCCGGGAAGGGACTTGAGAAAAATTGCCACGGCGCGACCGACTGGCCACTGGACTATTAAGCCTCCCCGGACCTGCCCCGGCACGACTATTAAGCCTCCCCGGAACTTCCCAGGCTCGACTATTAAGCCCTCCCACGGACCTGCCCCCGGCTCGACTATTAAGCCTCCCCGGAACTGCCCCGGCTCGACTATAAAGCCTCCCCCGGACCGCTCCCGGCTCGACTATTAGGCCTCCCCCCCCGGACTGCTGGGGGCTCGACTATTAAGCCTCCCCCGGACCGCTCCCGGCTCGACTATTAAGCCTCCCCCCCGGACTGCTGGGGGCTCGACTATTAAGCCTCCCCCGGACCGGCCCCGGCTCGACTAAAAACCCTCCCCCGGACCGGTCCCGGCTCAACTATTAAGCCTCCCCCCCGGACTGCTGGGGGCTCGACTATTAAGCCTCCCCCGGACCGGCCCCGGCTCGACTATTAAGCCTCCCCCGGACCGGCCCCGGCTCGACTATGAAGCCCCCCCAACCTCCCCTTCAGAGTTCCTCGGGATCGGCGGTGCCCTGCCCCGGGTGTGGGGGGACGCCCGGCCCGGAAAGCCAACCGGCCACCAGGTCAACCCGGAGCCCCGGGAGAACCGGGTTGACCTGGTGGCCGAAGGGAGAACCGGGTTGACCTGGTAGCCGAAGGGAGAACCGGGTTTACCTGGTGGCCGAGAGGAGAACCGGGTTTACCTGGTGGCCGAAGGGAGAACCGGGTTGACCTGGTAGCCGAAGGGAGAACCGGGTTTACCTGCTGGCCGAAGGGAGAACCGGGTTGACCTGGTAGCCCGAAGGGAGAACCGGGTTTACCTGGTGGCCGAGAGGAGAACCGGGTTGACCTGGTAGCCGAAGGGAGAACCGGGTTGACCTGGCCGCCGGGAAGGGACTTGGAGGGAAAAACCACACGGAAGGCGAACCGGCCACCAGGTAAACCCGGAGCCCCGGGAGAACCGGGTTTACCTGCTGGCCGAAGGGAGAACCGGGTTGACCTGGTAGCCGAAGGGAGAACCGGGTTGACCTGGTGGCCGAGAGGAGAACCGGGTTTACCTGGTGGCCGAAGGGAGAACCGGGTTGACCTGGTAGCCGAAGGGAGAACCGGGTTTACCTGGTGGCCGAAGGGAGAACCGGGTTGACCTGGCAGCCGGGAAGGGACTTGGGAAAATTGCCACAGCGCGACCGACTGGCCACTGGACTATTAAGCCTCCCCGGACCTGCCCCGGCTCGACTATTAAGCCTCCCCCGGACCTGCCCCCGGCTCGACTATTAAGCCTCCCCGGAACTGCCCCGGCTCGACTATTAAGCCTCCCCCGGACCTGCCCCCGGCTCGACTATTAAGCCTCCCCGGAACTGCCCCGGCTCGACTATAAAGCCTCCCCCGGACCGCTCCCGGCTCGACTATTAAGCCTCCCCCCCGGACTGCTGGGGGCTCGACTATTAAGCCTCCCCCGGACCGGCCCCGGCTCGACTATTAAGCCCCCCCCCCCCTCCCCTTCAGAGTTCCTCGGGATCGGCGGTGCCCTGCCCCCGGGTGTGGGGGGACGCCCGGCCCGGAAAGCCAACCGGCCACCAGGTCAACCCGGAGCCCCGGGAGAACCGGGTTGACCTGGTGGCCGAAGGGAGAACCGGTGTTGACCTGGTAGCCGAAGGGAGAACCGGGTTGACCTGGTGGCCGAGAGGAGAACCGGGTTGACCTGGTGGCCGAGAGGAGAACCGGGTTGACCTGGTAGCCGAAGGGAGAACCGGGTTTACCTGGTGGCCGAGAGGAGAACCGGGTTGACCTGGTAGCCGAAGGGAGAACCGGGTTTACCTGGTGGCCGAGAGGAGAACCGGGTTTACCTGGTGGCCGAAGGGAGAACCGGGTTTACCTGGTGGCCGAAGGGAGAACCGGGTTGACCTGGTGGCCGAAGGGAGAACCGGGTTGACCTGGCCGCCGGGAGTGGAAAAAAAGGATCGGGCCCTCCGGGACCGGGTCCCCGCCGCCAGGCGAGCCGCCCGGGCCCCACCCTCCTCGGCTGCCGAGAGTGACTTCCTCCCGGTCTCCTGGATCGGGCCCACGGAAAAGCTCTTTTCTTTTTTCCCTTTCCCTTCTTCCCCCCCAGCTCGCCCAGAGACCATGGCCGTCGGGCAGGCCCGGGGGCCGGCGGCGCTGGGGTCAAGCGGGCGAGGAGGCGCGGAGCCGGGTGCCTACGGCCATACCGGACCGAAAGCCCCCGATCCCGTCCGATCTCGGAAGGTAAAACCGTCCCGGGCCTGGCTAGTACTTGGATGGGTGACCGCCTGGGAATCCCAGGTGCCGTAGGCAGCTTTTCTCGGCTCCCGGCCCGCCCTCTCCTTTTCCCCGAGTCCCCCCAAGCCCAGGAGCCGCCCGGGCCAGGCCTGGCCCGCCCGAAGGATGGCGGGTGTGGGGCGCCCTCCACGGAG
>JALNIE010000652.1:17500-25000 GCA_026122505.1 Aldabrachelys gigantea
CGCGCCCGGTCGTTCCCCGGCCACCAACCTCACGAGAGAGACCCCACGGAGGAGGACGGAAGTCGATGTCGGTCCCTGAACTCGGTGCCCGCGAAAAGGCCAAGGGTCCGGATCCGCCTGAACACCGGACGGCCCCACCGCCGGGGTGCCGGCCCGCGAAGGGCCCTTCCCGTCGCGGACGTCAGGGCCACATCGGTCGGTGAGGACAGCGCGCCGCGGCCCGCCTCCGCAGGCGGGCGCCGACGCTTGGAGCTCGGGTCCGTCCGCCAGGCCTGCGCGGCGGTTGCGCCATGCAAGGGGGGCTCCGGCCGGCCGCCCGGCCGCCCCCCGTGACGCTTCGGCAGAGAGCCGGGGAAAGGAGGCCGTCTCGGAGAGCCCCGTGCCCTCCGCCGTCCCTTGGCCCCTTTCCCCCCCGGGCGAGGTCGGGTCCCCAAGTCGCATTGGTCCCCGAGGCTGAGCTCCGGTTCTCAGAGGCTCTGAAAACCCTGTCCTCAGAAATCTCCGCGCACCTTTCTGAAAGGAAAACACGAAAAAGCCACCCGCCGTTTCAGCGGGACCAACCTGAAACTCGTGCCGACCTCCTGGTTCTCCCGCTCGGACGAGGCGCTTGCCGACGACCCCATTCGGACTTCCAGGGAACGACCGGCCACCAGGTCAACCCCATGCTAGCCAATGGGGTTGACCTGCTCTCCGAGAGGGGACTTAGAAAATTTTTCACAGCCCGCCACCGCCTCCTCCGGGTTGACCTGGTGGCCGAGGGGGGACTTTGCCGTTTTTTCCTCTCCCCGGCTCGGATCCCCCCGCTTCCCCCCGACGCTCCAGCCGACCTCCCGGTTCTCTCGCACGGCCGAGGGGCCCTCCGACGACCCCCCTCGGACTTCCAGGGACCGACCGGCCACCAGGTCAACCCCGTGCTGGCCGAGGGGGTTGACCTGCTCTCCGAGAGGGGACTTAGAAAATTTTTCACAGCCCGCCACCGCCTCCTCCGGGTTGACCTGGTGGCCGAGGGGGGACTTTGCCGTTTTTTCCTCTCCCCGGCTCGGATCCCCCCGCTTCCTCCCGACGCTCCAGCCGACCTCCCGGTTCTCTCGCTCGGCCGAGGGGCCCTCCGACGACCCCCCCTCGGACTTCCAGGGACCGACCGGCCACCAGGTCAACCCCGTGCTGGCCGAGGGGGTTGACCTGCTCTCCGAGAGGGGACTTAGAAAATTTTTCACAGCCCGCCACCGCCTCCTCCGGGTTGACCTGGTGGCCGAGGGGGGACTTTGCCGTTTTTTTCCTCTCCCCGGCTCGGATCCC
The DNA here is from genome assembly GCA_026122505.1 of Aldabrachelys gigantea. Taxonomy (NCBI): domain Eukaryota; kingdom Metazoa; phylum Chordata; order Testudines; family Testudinidae; genus Aldabrachelys; species Aldabrachelys gigantea. The sequence continues at coordinate 18,800 of JALNIE010000652.1, forward strand.
CCCGCTTCCCCCCGACGCTCCAGCCGACCTCCCGGTTCTCTCGCTCGGCCGAGGGGCCCTCCGACGACCCCCCTCGGACTTCCAGGGACCGACCGGCCACCAGGTCAACCCCGTGCTGGCCGAGGGGGTTGACCTGCTCTCCGAGAGGGGACTTAGAAAATTTTTCACAGCCCGCCACCGCCTCCTCCGGGTTGACCTGGTGGCCGAGGGGGGACTTTGCCGTTTTTTCCTCTCCCCGGCTCGGATCCCCCCGCTTCCTCCCGACGCTCCAGCCGACCTCCCGGTTCTCTCGCTCGGCCGAGGGGCCCTCCGACGACCCCCCCCTCGGACTTCCAGGGACCGACCGGCCACCAGGTCAACCCCGTGCTGGCCGAGGGGGTTGACCTGCTCTCCGAGAGGGGACTTTGAAAATTTTTCCAGCCCGCCACCGCCTCCTCCGGGTTGACCTGGTGGCCGAGGGGGGACTTTGCCGTTTTTTTCTCTCCCCGGCTCGGATCCGTCCGGATCCCCCCGCTTCCTCCCGACGCTCCAGCCGACCTCCTGGTTCTCTCGCTCGGCCGAGGGGCCCTCCGACGACCCCCCTTCGGACTTCCAGGGACCGACCGGCCACCAGGTCAACCCCGGCTCGACTATTAAGCCCCCCCCCCCCTCCGCTTCAGAGTTCCTCGGGATCGGCGGTGCCCTGCCCCCGGGTGTGGGGGGACGCCCGGCCCGGAAAGCCAACCTGCCACCAGGTCAACCCGGAGCCCCGGGAGAACCGGGTTGACCTGGTGGCCGAAGGGAGAACCGGGTTGACCTGGTGGCCAAGAGGAGAACCGGGTTTACCTGGTAGCCGAAGGGAGAACCGGGTTGACCTGGTAGCCGAAGGGAGAACCGAGTTGACCTGGTGGCCGAGAGGAGAACCGGGTTGACCTGGTAGCCGAAGGGAGAACCGGGTTGACCTGGCCGCCGGGAAGGGACTTGGAGGGAAAAACCACACAGAAGGCGAACCGGCCACCAGCTAAACCCGGAGCCCCGGGAGAACCGGGTTTACCTGGTAGCCGAAGGAAGAACCGGGTTTACCTGGTGGCCGAAGGGAGAACCGGGTTGACCTGGTAGCCGAAGGGAGAACCGGGTTTACCTGGTGGCCGAGAGGAGAACCGGGTTGACCTGGTAGCCGAAGGGAGAACCGGGTTGACCTGGTGGCCGGGAAGGGACTTGGAGGGAAAAACCACACAGAAGGCGAACCGGCCACCAGGTAAACCCGGAGCCCCGGGAGAACCGGGTTGACCTGGTGGCCGAAGGGAGAACCGGGTTGACCTGGTAGCCGAAGGGAGAACCGGGTTTACCTGGTGGCCGAGAGGAGAACCGGGTTTACCTGGTGGCCGAAGGGAGAACCGGGTTGACCTGGCCGCCGGGAAGGGACTTGGAGGGAAAAACCACACAGAAGGCGAACCGGCCACCAGGTAAACCCGGAGCCCCGGGAGAACCGGGTTTACCTGGTAGCCGAAGGAAGAACCGGGTTGACCTGGTAGCCGAAGGGAGAACCGGGTTTACCTGGTGGCCGAGAGGAGAACCGGGTTGACCTGGTAGCCGAAGGGAGAACCGGGTTGACCTGGTGGCCGAGAGGAGAACCGGGTTTACCTGGTGGCCGAAGGGAGAACCGGGTTGACCTGGTAGCCGAAGGGAGAACCGGGTTTACCTGGTGGCCGAAGGGAGAACCGGGTTGACCTGGCCGCCGGGAAGGGAGAACCGGGTTGACCTGGTGGCCGAGGGGAGAACCGGGTTTACCTGGTGGCCGAAGGGAGAACCGGGTTGACCTGGTGGCCGAAGGGAGAACCGGGTTGACCTGGCCGCCGGGAGTGGAAAAAAAGGATCGGGCCCTCCGGGACCGGGTCCCCGCCGCCAGGCGAGCCGCCCGGGCCCCACCCTCCTCGGCTGCCGAGAGTGACTTCCTCCCGGTCTCCTGGATCGGGCCCACGGAAAAGCTCTTTTCTTTTTTCTCTCTCCCTTCTTCCCCCCCAGCTCGCCCAGAGACCATGGCCGTCGGGCAGGCCCGGGGGCCGGCGGCGCTCTGGTCAAGCGGGCGAGGAGGCGCGGAGCCGGGTGCCTACGGCCATACCGGACCGAAAGCCCCCGATCCCGTCCGATCTCGGAAGGTAAACCGTCCCGGGCCTGGCTAGTACTTGGATGGGTGACCGCCTGGGAATCCCAGGTGCCGTAGGCAGCTTTTCTCGGCTCCCGGCCCGCCCCCTCCTTTTCCCCGAGTCCCCCCAAGCCCAGGAGCCGCCCGGGCCAGGCCTGGCCCGCCCGAAGGATGGCGGGTGTGGGGCGCCCTCCACGGAGGAGCCACGGCTCCCAAGCGCTCAGGGGGAGTCCCGGGGCCCCGGGATGACTCGGCCGGGCCTGTCGGGAGCCCCTGAGACCGGCCCGGAGCAAAGGAAAAAAAGCTGGAAAAAAGGATCGGGCCCTCCGAGACCGGGTCCCCGCCGCCAGGCGAGCCGCCCAGGGCTCACCCTCCTCGGCCGCCGAGAGTGACTTGCCCCCGGTCGTTTGGATCGGGCCCACGGAAGTCAGCCCCGGCCCAAGCGCTGCCCTCCTGGGGGGAAACTTGAGGTCACCTCCGGACCGACCGACCGACCGGCCATCGGGTCGACCCGCTTGCTCCTCTGGGGTTGACCTGTTCCCCGAGGGGGGACTTGGAGAAATTCGGACGGCCGCTTCCCGGGCGGACGAGCCAGCCCCCTCCAAAGAGGCTGGGGGGGGGGACCGTTGAGCCTCACCCCCGGACAGTTGCGGGCACGACGTGGAATCCTTCCCCGGAGACCCTGGGGGAGGACTCTTAAGCCTCATCCAGGACCAGCTCCGGCTCGAATATTAAGCCTCCCCGGACCTGCCCCCGGCTCGACTATTAAGCCTCCCCGGACCGGCCCCGGCTCGACTATTAAGCCTCCCCGGAACTGCCCCGGCTCGACTATTAAGCCCCCCCCCCCCCCCTTCAGAGTTCCTCGGGATCGGCGGTGCCCTGCCCCGTGTGTGGGGGGACGCCCGGCCCGGAAAGCCAACCGGCCACCAGGTCAACCCGGAGCCCCGGGAGAACCGGGTTGACCTGGTGGCCGAAGGGAGAACCGTGTTGACCTGGTAGCCGAAGGGAGAACCGGGTTTATCTGGTGGCCGAGAGGAGAACCGGGTTTACCTGGTGGCCGAAGGGAGAACCGGGTTGACCTGGTAGCCGAAGGGAGAACCTGGGTTGACCTGGTGGCCGAGAGGAGAACCGGGTTGACCTGGTAGCCGAAGGGAGAACCGGGTTGACCTGGTGGCCGAGAGGAGAACCGGGTTTACCTGGTGGCCTAAGGGAGAACCGGGTTTACCTGGTGGCCGAAGGGAGAACCGGGTTGACGTGGTGGCCGAAGGGAGAACCGGGTTGACCTGGTAGCCGAAGGGAGAACCGGGTTGACCTGGTGGCCGAGAGGAGAACCGGGTTGACCTGGTAGCCGAAGGGAGAACCGGGTTGACCTGGTGGCCGGGAAGGGACTTGGAGGGAAAAACCACACGGAAGGCGAACCGGCCACCAGGTAAACCCGGAGCCCCGGGAGAACCGGGTTTACCTGGTGGCCGAGAGGAGAACCGGGTTTACCTGGTGGCCTAAGGGAGAACCGGGTTTACCTGGTGGCCGAAGGGAGAACCGGGTTGACCTGGCCGCCGGGAAGGGAGAACCGGGTTGACCTGGCCGCCGGGAAGGGACTTGAGAAAAATTGCCACGGCGCGACCGACTGGCCACTGGACTATTAAGCCTCCCCGGACCTGCCCCGGCACGACTATTAAGCCTCCCCGGAACTTCCCAGGCTCGACTATTAAGCCTCCCACGGACCTGCCCCCGGCTCGACTATTAAGCCTCCCCGGAACTGCCCCGGCTCGACTATAAAGCCTCCCCCGGACCGCTCCCGGCTCGACTATTAGGCCTCCCCCCCGGACTGCTGGGGGCTCGACTATTAAGCCTCCCCCGGACCGCTCCCGGCTCGACTATTAAGCCTCCCCCCCGGACTGCTGGGGGCTCGACTATTAAGCCTCCCCCGGACCGGCCCCGGCTCGACTAAAAACCCTCCCCCGGACCGGTCCCGGCTCAACTATTAAGCCTCCCCCCCGGACTGCTGGGGGCTCGACTATTAAGCCTCCCCCGGACCGGCCCCGGCTCGACTATTAAGCCTCCCCCGGACCGGCCCCGGCTCGACTATGAAGCCCCCCCAACCTCCCCTTCAGAGTTCCTCGGGATCGGCGGTGCCCTGCCCCGGGTGTGGGGGGACGCCCGGCCCGGAAAGCCAACCGGCCACCAGGTCAACCCGGAGCCCCGGGAGAACCGGGTTGACCTGGTGGCCGAAGGGAGAACCGGGTTGACCTGGTAGCCGAAGGGAGAACCGGGTTTACCTGGTGGCCGAGAGGAGAACCGGGTTTACCTGGTGGCCGAAGGGAGAACCGGGTTGACCTGGTAGCCGAAGGGAGAGAACCGGGTTTACCTGCTGGCCGAAGGGAGAACCGGGTTGACCTGGTAGCCGAAGGGAGAACCGGGTTTACCTGGTGGCCGAGAGGAGAACCGGGTTGACCTGGTAGCCGAAGGGAGAACCGGGTTGACCTGGCCGCCGGGAAGGGACTTGGAGGGAAAAACCACACGGAAGGCGAACCGGCCACCAGGTAAACCCGGAGCCCCGGGAGAACCGGGTTTACCTGCTGGCCGAAGGGAGAACCGGGTTGACCTGGTAGCCGAAGGGAGAACCGGGTTGACCTGGTGGCCGAGAGGAGAACCGGGTTTACCTGGTGGCCGAAGGGAGAACCGGGTTGACCTGGTAGCCGAAGGGAGAACCGGGTTTACCTGGTGGCCGAAGGGAGAACCGGGTTGACCTGGCAGCCGGGAAGGGACTTGGGAAAATTGCCACAGCGCGACCGACTGGCCACTGGACTATTAAGCCTCCCCGGACCTGCCCCGGCTCGACTATTAAGCCTCCCCCGGACCTGCCCCCGGCTCGACTATTAAGCCTCCCCGGAACTGCCCCGGCTCGACTATTAAGCCTCCCCCGGACCTGCCCCCGGCTCGACTATTAAGCCTCCCCGGAACTGCCCCGGCTCGACTATAAAGCCTCCCCCGGACCGCTCCCGGCTCGACTATTAAGCCTCCCCCCCGGACTGCTGGGGGCTCGACTATTAAGCCTCCCCCGGACCGGCCCCGGCTCGACTATTAAGCCCCCCCCCCCCTCCCCTTCAGAGTTCCTCGGGATCGGCGGTGCCCTGCCCCCGGGTGTGGGGGGACGCCCGGCCCGGAAAGCCAACCGGCCACCAGGTCAACCCGGAGCCCCGGGAGAACCGGGTTGACCTGGTGGCCGAAGGGAGAACCGGGTTGACCTGGTAGCCGAAGGGAGAACCGGGTTGACCTGGTGGCCGAGAGGAGAACCGGGTTGACCTGGTGGCCGAGAGGAGAACCGGGTTGACCTGGTAGCCGAAGGGAGAACCGGGTTTACCTGGTGGCCGAGAGGAGAACCGGGTTGACCTGGTAGCCGAAGGGAGAACCGGGTTTACCTGGTGGCCGAGAGGAGAACCGGGTTTACCTGGTGGCCGAAGGGAGAACCGGGTTTACCTGGTGGCCGAAGGGAGAACCGGGTTGACCTGGTGGCCGAAGGGAGAACCGGGTTGACCTGGCCGCCGGGAGTGGAAAAAAAGGATCGGGCCCTCCGGGACCGGGTCCCCGCCGCCAGGCGAGCCGCCCGGGCCCCACCCTCCTCGGCTGCCGAGAGTGACTTCCTCCCGGTCTCCTGGATCGGGCCCACGGAAAAGCTCTTTTCTTTTTTCCCTTTCCCTTCTTCCCCCCCAGCTCGCCCAGAGACCATGGCCGTCGGGCAGGCCCGGGGGCCGGCGGCGCTGGGGTCAAGCGGGCGAGGAGGCGCGGAGCCGGGTGCCTACGGCCATACCGGACCGAAAGCCCCCGATCCCGTCCGATCTCGGAAGGTAAACCGTCCCGGGCCTGGCTAGTACTTGGATGGGTGACCGCCTGGGAATCCCAGGTGCCGTAGGCAGCTTTTCTCGGCTCCCGGCCCGCCCTCTCCTTTTCCCCGAGTCCCCCCAAGCCCAGGAGCCGCCCGGGCCAGGCCTGGCCCGCCCGAAGGATGGCGGGTGTGGGGCGCCCTCCACGGAGGAGCCACGGCTCCCAAGCGCTCAGGGGGAGTCCCGGGGCCC
>JALNIE010000652.1:37500-45000 GCA_026122505.1 Aldabrachelys gigantea
CCCCACGGAGGAGGACGGAAGTCGATGTCGGTCCCTGAACTCGGTGCCCGCGAAAAGGCCAAGGGTCCGGATCCGCCTGAACACCGGACGGCCCCACCGCCGGGGTGCCGGCCCGCGAAGGGCCCTTCCCGTCGCGGACGTCAGGGCCACATCGGTCGGTGAGGACAGCGCGCCGCGGCCCGCCTCCGCAGGCGGGCGCCGACGCTTGGAGCTCGGGTCCGTCCGCCAGGCCTGCGCGGCGGTTGCGCCATGCAAGGGGGGCTCCGGCCGGCCGCCCGGCCGCCCCCCGTGACGCTTCGGCAGAGAGCCGGGGAAAGGAGGCCGTCTCGGAGAGCCCCGTGCCCTCCGCCGTCCCTTGGCCCCTTTCCCCCCCGGGCGAGGTCGGGTCCCCAAGTCGCATTGGTCCCCGAGGCTGAGCTCCGGTTCTCAGAGGCTCTGAAAACCCTGTCCTCAGAAATCTCCGCGCACCTTTCTGAAAGGAAAACACGAAAAAGCCACCCGCCGTTTCAGCGGGACCAACCTGAAACTCGTGCCGACCTCCTGGTTCTCCCGCTCGGACGAGGCGCTTGCCGACGACCCCATTCGGACTTCCAGGGAACGACCGGCCACCAGGTCAACCCCATGCTAGCCAATGGGGTTGACCTGCTCTCCGAGAGGGGACTTAGAAAATTTTTCACAGCCCGCCACCGCCTCCTCCGGGTTGACCTGGTGGCCGAGGGGGGACTTTGCCGTTTTTTCCTCTCCCCGGCTCGGATCCCCCCGCTTCCCCCCGACGCTCCAGCCGACCTCCCGGTTCTCTCGCACGGCCGAGGGGCCCTCCGACGACCCCCCTCGGACTTCCAGGGACCGACCGGCCACCAGGTCAACCCCGTGCTGGCCGAGGGGGTTGACCTGCTCTCCGAGAGGGGACTTAGAAAATTTTTCACAGCCCGCCACCGCCTCCTCCGGGTTGACCTGGTGGCCGAGGGGGGACTTTGCCGTTTTTTCCTCTCCCCGGCTCGGATCCCCCCGCTTCCTCCCGACGCTCCAGCCGACCTCCCGGTTCTCTCGCTCGGCCGAGGGGCCCTCCGACGACCCCCCCTCGGACTTCCAGGGACCGACCGGCCACCAGGTCAACCCCGTGCTGGCCGAGGGGGTTGACCTGCTCTCCGAGAGGGGACTTAGAAAATTTTTCACAGCCCGCCACCGCCTCCTCCGGGTTGACCTGGTGGCCGAGGGGGGACTTTGCCGTTTTTTCCTCTCCCCGGCTCGGATCCCCCCGCTTCCCCCCGACGCTCCAGCCGACCTCCCGGTTCTCTCGCTCGGCCGAGGGGCCCTCCGACGACCCCCCTCGGACTTCCAGGGACCGACCGGCCACCAGGTCAACCCCGTGCTGGCCGAGGGGGTTGACCTGCTCTCCGAGAGGGGACTTAGAAAATTTTTCACAGCCCGCCACCGCCTCCTCCGGGTTGACCTGGTGGCCGAGGGGGGGACTTTGCCGTTTTTTCCTCTCCCCGGCTCGGATCCCCCCGCTTCCTCCCGACGCTCCAGCCGACCTCCCGGTTCTCTCGCTCGGCCGAGGGGCCCTCCGACGACCCCCCCCTCGGACTTCCAGGGACCGACCGGCCACCAGGTCAACCCCGTGCTGGCCGAGGGGGTTGACCTGCTCTCCGAGAGGGGACTTTGAAAATTTTTCCAGCCCGCCACCGCCTCCTCCGGGTTGACCTGGTGGCCGAGGGGGGACTTTGCCGTTTTTTTCTCTCCCCGGCTCGGATCCGTCCGGATCCCCCCGCTTCCTCCCGACGCTCCAGCCGACCTCCTGGTTCTCTCGCTCGGCCGAGGGGCCCTCCGACGACCCCCCTCGGACTTCCAGGGACCGACCGGCCACCAGGTCAACCCCGGCTCGACTATTAAGCCCCCCCCCCCCTCCGCTTCAGAGTTCCTCGGGATCGGCGGTGCCCTGCCCCCGGGTGTGGGGGGACGCCCGGCCCGGAAAGCCAACCTGCCACCAGGTCAACCCGGAGCCCCGGGAGAACCGGGTTGACCTGGTGGCCGAAGGGAGAACCGGGTTGACCTGGTGGCCAAGAGGAGAACCGGGTTTACCTGGTAGCCGAAGGGAGAACCGGGTTGACCTGGTAGCCGAAGGGAGAACCGAGTTGACCTGGTGGCCGAGAGGAGAACCGGGTTGACCTGGTAGCCGAAGGGAGAACCGGGTTGACCTGGCCGCCGGGAAGGGACTTGGAGGGAAAAACCACACAGAAGGCGAACCGGCCACCAGCTAAACCCGGAGCCCCGGGAGAACCGGGTTTACCTGGTAGCCGAAGGAAGAACCGGGTTTACCTGGTGGCCGAAGGGAGAACCGGGTTGACCTGGTAGCCGAAGGGAGAACCGGGTTTACCTGGTGGCCGAGAGGAGAACCGGGTTGACCTGGTAGCCGAAGGGAGAACCGGGTTGACCTGGTGGCCGGGAAGGGACTTGGAGGGAAAAACCACACAGAAGGCGAACCGGCCACCAGGTAAACCCGGAGCCCCGGGAGAACCGGGTTGACCTGGTGGCCGAAGGGAGAACCGGGTTGACCTGGTAGCCGAAGGGAGAACCGGGTTTACCTGGTGGCCGAGAGGAGAACCGGGTTTACCTGGTGGCCGAAGGGAGAACCGGGTTGACCTGGCCGCCGGGAAGGGACTTGGAGGGAAAAACCACACAGAAGGCGAACCGGCCACCAGGTAAACCCGGAGCCCCGGGAGAACCGGGTTTACCTGGTAGCCGAAGGAAGAACCGGGTTGACCTGGTAGCCGAAGGGAGAACCGGGTTTACCTGGTGGCCGAGAGGAGAACCGGGTTGACCTGGTAGCCGAAGGGAGAACCGGGTTGACCTGGTGGCCGAGAGGAGAACCGGGTTTACCTGGTGGCCGAAGGGAGAACCGGGTTGACCTGGTAGCCGAAGGGAGAACCGGGTTTACCTGGTGGCCGAAGGGAGAACCGGGTTGACCTGGCCGCCGGGAAGGGAGAACCGGGTTGACCTGGTGGCCGAGGGGAGAACCGGGTTTACCTGGTGGCCGAAGGGAGAACCGGGTTGACCTGGTGGCCGAAGGGAGAACCGGGTTGACCTGGCCGCCGGGAGTGGAAAAAAAGGATCGGGCCCTCCGGGACCGGGTCCCCGCCGCCAGGCGAGCCGCCCGGGCCCCACCCTCCTCGGCTGCCGAGAGTGACTTCCTCCCGGTCTCCTGGATCGGGCCCACGGAAAAGCTCTTTTCTTTTTTCTCTCTCCCTTCTTCCCCCCCAGCTCGCCCAGAGACCATGGCCGTCGGGCAGGCCCGGGGGCCGGCGGCGCTCTGGTCAAGCGGGCGAGGAGGCGCGGAGCCGGGTGCCTACGGCCATACCGGACCGAAAGCCCCCGATCCCGTCCGATCTCGGAAGGTAAACCGTCCCGGGCCTGGCTAGTACTTGGATGGGTGACCGCCTGGGAATCCCAGGTGCCGTAGGCAGCTTTTCTCGGCTCCCGGCCCGCCCCCTCCTTTTCCCCGAGTCCCCCCAAGCCCAGGAGCCGCCCGGGCCAGGCCTGGCCCGCCCGAAGGATGGCGGGTGTGGGGCGCCCTCCACGGAGGAGCCACGGCTCCCAAGCGCTCAGGGGGAGTCCCGGGGCCCCGGGATGACTCGGCCGGGCCTGTCGGGAGCCCCTGAGACCGGCCCGGAGCAAAGGAAAAAAAGCTGGAAAAAAGGATCGGGCCCTCCGAGACCGGGTCCCCGCCGCCAGGCGAGCCGCCCAGGGCTCACCCTCCTCGGCCGCCGAGAGTGACTTGCCCCCGGTCGTTTGGATCGGGCCCACGGAAGTCAGCCCCGGCCCAAGCGCTGCCCTCCTGGGGGGAAACTTGAGGTCACCTCCGGACCGACCGACCGACCGGCCATCGGGTCGACCCGCTTGCTCCTCTGGGGTTGACCTGTTCCCCGAGGGGGGACTTGGAGAAATTCGGACGGCCGCTTCCCGGGCGGACGAGCCAGCCCCCTCCAAAGAGGCTGGGGGGGGGGACCGTTGAGCCTCACCCCCGGACAGTTGCGGGCACGACGTGGAATCCTTCCCCGGAGACCCTGGGGGAGGACTCTTAAGCCTCATCCAGGACCAGCTCCGGCTCGAATATTAAGCCTCCCCGGACCTGCCCCCGGCTCGACTATTAAGCCTCCCCGGACCGGCCCCGGCTCGACTATTAAGCCTCCCCGGAACTGCCCCGGCTCGACTATTAAGCCCCCCCCCCCCCCCCTTCAGAGTTCCTCGGGATCGGCGGTGCCCTGCCCCGTGTGTGGGGGGACGCCCGGCCCGGAAAGCCAACCGGCCACCAGGTCAACCCGGAGCCCCGGGAGAACCGGGTTGACCTGGTGGCCGAAGGGAGAACCGTGTTGACCTGGTAGCCGAAGGGAGAACCGGGTTTATCTGGTGGCCGAGAGGAGAACCGGGTTTACCTGGTGGCCGAAGGGAGAACCGGGTTGACCTGGTAGCCGAAGGGAGAACCTGGGTTGACCTGGTGGCCGAGAGGAGAACCGGGTTGACCTGGTAGCCGAAGGGAGAACCGGGTTGACCTGGTGGCCGAGAGGAGAACCGGGTTTACCTGGTGGCCTAAGGGAGAACCGGGTTTACCTGGTGGCCGAAGGGAGAACCGGGTTGACGTGGTGGCCGAAGGGAGAACCGGGTTGACCTGGTAGCCGAAGGGAGAACCGGGTTGACCTGGTGGCCGAGAGGAGAACCGGGTTGACCTGGTAGCCGAAGGGAGAACCGGGTTGACCTGGTGGCCGGGAAGGGACTTGGAGGGAAAAACCACACGGAAGGCGAACCGGCCACCAGGTAAACCCGGAGCCCCGGGAGAACCGGGTTTACCTGGTGGCCGAGAGGAGAACCGGGTTTACCTGGTGGCCTAAGGGAGAACCGGGTTTACCTGGTGGCCGAAGGGAGAACCGGGTTGACCTGGCCGCCGGGAAGGGAGAACCGGGTTGACCTGGCCGCCGGGAAGGGACTTGAGAAAAATTGCCACGGCGCGACCGACTGGCCACTGGACTATTAAGCCTCCCCGGACCTGCCCCGGCACGACTATTAAGCCTCCCCGGAACTTCCCAGGCTCGACTATTAAGCCTCCCACGGACCTGCCCCCGGCTCGACTATTAAGCCTCCCCGGAACTGCCCCGGCTCGACTATAAAGCCTCCCCCGGACCGCTCCCGGCTCGACTATTAGGCCTCCCCCCCGGACTGCTGGGGGCTCGACTATTAAGCCTCCCCCGGACCGCTCCCGGCTCGACTATTAAGCCTCCCCCCCGGACTGCTGGGGGCTCGACTATTAAGCCTCCCCCGGACCGGCCCCGGCTCGACTAAAAACCCTCCCCCGGACCGGTCCCGGCTCAACTATTAAGCCTCCCCCCCGGACTGCTGGGGGCTCGACTATTAAGCCTCCCCCGGACCGGCCCCGGCTCGACTATTAAGCCTCCCCCGGACCGGCCCCGGCTCGACTATGAAGCCCCCCCAACCTCCCCTTCAGAGTTCCTCGGGATCGGCGGTGCCCTGCCCCGGGTGTGGGGGGACGCCCGGCCCGGAAAGCCAACCGGCCACCAGGTCAACCCGGAGCCCCGGGAGAACCGGGTTGACCTGGTGGCCGAAGGGAGAACCGGGTTGACCTGGTAGCCGAAGGGAGAACCGGGTTTACCTGGTGGCCGAGAGGAGAACCGGGTTTACCTGGTGGCCGAAGGGAGAACCGGGTTGACCTGGTAGCCGAAGGGAGAACCGGGTTTACCTGCTGGCCGAAGGGAGAACCGGGTTGACCTGGTAGCCGAAGGGAGAACCGGGTTTACCTGGTGGCCGAGAGGAGAACCGGGTTGACCTGGTAGCCGAAGGGAGAACCGGGTTGACCTGGCCGCCGGGAAGGGACTTGGAGGGAAAAACCACACGGAAGGCGAACCGGCCACCAGGTAAACCCGGAGCCCCGGGAGAACCGGGTTTACCTGCTGGCCGAAGGGAGAACCGGGTTGACCTGGTAGCCGAAGGGAGAACCGGGTTGACCTGGTGGCCGAGAGGAGAACCGGGTTTACCTGGTGGCCGAAGGGAGAACCGGGTTGACCTGGTAGCCGAAGGGAGAACCGGGTTTACCTGGTGGCCGAAGGGAGAACCGGGTTGACCTGGCAGCCGGGAAGGGACTTGGGAAAATTGCCACAGCGCGACCGACTGGCCACTGGACTATTAAGCCTCCCCGGACCTGCCCCGGCTCGACTATTAAGCCTCCCCCGGACCTGCCCCCGGCTCGACTATTAAGCCTCCCCGGAACTGCCCCGGCTCGACTATTAAGCCTCCCCCGGACCTGCCCCCGGCTCGACTATTAAGCCTCCCCGGAACTGCCCCGGCTCGACTATAAAGCCTCCCCCGGACCGCTCCCGGCTCGACTATTAAGCCTCCCCCCCGGACTGCTGGGGGCTCGACTATTAAGCCTCCCCCGGACCGGCCCCGGCTCGACTATTAAGCCCCCCCCCCCCCTCCCCTTCAGAGTTCCTCGGGATCGGCGGTGCCCTGCCCCCGGGTGTGGGGGGACGCCCGGCCCGGAAAGCCAACCGGCCACCAGGTCAACCCGGAGCCCCGGGAGAACCGGGTTGACCTGGTGGCCGAAGGGAGAACCGGGTTGACCTGGTAGCCGAAGGGAGAACCGGGTTGACCTGGTGGCCGAGAGGAGAACCGGGTTGACCTGGTGGCCGAGAGGAGAACCGGGTTGACCTGGTAGCCGAAGGGAGAACCGGGTTTACCTGGTGGCCGAGAGGAGAACCGGGTTGACCTGGTAGCCGAAGGGAGAACCGGGTTTACCTGGTGGCCGAGAGGAGAACCGGGTTTACCTGGTGGCCGAAGGGAGAACCGGGTTTACCTGGTGGCCGAAGGGAGAACCGGGTTGACCTGGTGGCCGAAGGGAGAACCGGGTTGACCTGGCCGCCGGGAGTGGAAAAAAAGGATCGGGCCCTCCGGGACCGGGTCCCCGCCGCCAGGCGAGCCGCCCGGGCCCCACCCTCCTCGGCTGCCGAGAGTGACTTCCTCCCGGTCTCCTGGATCGGGCCCACGGAAAAGCTCTTTTCTTTTTTCCCTTTCCCTTCTTCCCCCCCAGCTCGCCCAGAGACCATGGCCGTCGGGCAGGCCCGGGGGCCGGCGGCGCTGGGGTCAAGCGGGCGAGGAGGCGCGGAGCCGGGTGCCTACGGCCATACCGGACCGAAAGCCCCCGATCCCGTCCGATCTCGGAAGGTAAACCGTCCCGGGCCTGGCTAGTACTTGGATGGGTGACCGCCTGGGAATCCCAGGTGCCGTAGGCAGCTTTTCTCGGCTCCCGGCCCGCCCTCTCCTTTTCCCCGAGTCCCCCCAAGCCCAGGAGCCGCCCGGGCCAGGCCTGGCCCGCCCGAAGGATGGCGGGTGTGGGGCGCCCTCCACGGAGGAGCCACGGCTCCCAAGCGCTCAGGGGGAGTCCCGGGGCCCCGGGATGACTCGGCCGGGCCTGTCGGGAGCCCCTGAGACCGG